>JAHXMU010000132.1:412097-509615 GCA_019455685.1 Philornis downsi | reverse complement strand
TATCTTCGAGACGAGTGTACCAACATAAAAAGAAATAATAATCGAAAGTCGAATGCATGTACGCAGCCCACGAAATTTGAAAATCCATTTTTTTTTGAACACACCTCGTATATACAAGGGCGTTCCCAAAACCAGCCGACCTGACGTGTAGATGGTAGATGTAGATAGTTTGAAAAAAAAAATATGTTGGTGAAAAGTGGCAATCTTATAAAACATATGTATTAAGTTTCAACGCACCACGTTGTTTAGTATTTTTATTAAAGCAATCGAAAGAATTTTTTAACATAAAAAGATTGCTCACCATTATGTGATTCAATATTTCCCTTTGAAAGGCCTCAGTGCAACCAATATTAAAGCCGTTCTAGATTCTACTCTAGGGGATTGTGCTCCTTCGTTTATGACTGTAAATTATTGGGTAGCAGAGTTTAATCGAGGCCGTATGAGCTGTCAAAACTAGCACCGAAGTGGTCAACCAATTGAGGTTTAAACGCTAGACCCGGTTAATAATATTCAAAAGCTAGCTGAAATGATAGGCATTTCGCAAAGTGTTATACATCATATATTGACTGAATATTTGAAAATGAGAAAGCTGTGCGCAAGACGATGGATGCCGTGCTTGCTTTCAATAGAGTAAAAACAATGTCGTGAAGATGTTTCAGTAGAGTGTTTGGCGATGGTTCACCGCAATACAGCCAAATTTTTGTGTCGATTTAAAACTATGGATAAGACATGGGTGTACTACTTTATACCTGAAACAAAGGAAGAGTCAAAACAGTGGAGTGGAATGGGAGAATCGTATCCAAAGAAGGCGAAAACGGTTTCATCCACAGGCAAGGTCATGGTTTCTGTTTTTTGGGATACGCATGGTATTCTCTTCATTGATTATCTTCAGAAAGGAAAAACCATTAACGCGAATATTATGCTAATTTATTACAGCGTTTAGACGATGAAATTATGAAAAAAGGGGCAAATTTGGCAAAAAAGAAAATGTTGTTTCTTCAAGACAATGCTGTAGTTCACACATCCACTATTGTGAGGGTCAAAATAAAAAAAAAATCGAATTGTTTCTTCACGCTTCATTACTTTATTCGCCAGATTCAGCTGCCTCGGACTATTTTCTACTTTCAAACTGGAAACAATGGCTCGGTGGTAAACAAATTTGCCAACAGTAAAGAGGTGGGGTTTGCGACTGATGGCTATTTTGAAGAGTTTGTCTGTTCTTACTACAAATAGGGTATAGAATCTATTGAATATCCCTGGAAAAAGTGTATCGAGCTAACAGGAGATTATGTTGAAAATTAAAGAACGTTTTTCTCAACTTTTTTGTGTCCGCTTTGTTAGCTCGGTTAGTTTTGGACACGCCCCCCTAAATTTTGTAATGAACATAAGAAGTTTTCTTTTAAGTGAATGACCGAAGAGCCCAACCAAAAACTAACGAAAACAAAACGTTGTCATACAAGCCATAAATTCAGTTTTTCGAAATAGATCCCTTTCTCTGAATTTTAATAAAATTTGTATTATTTATTCGTTAATCAAAAGCACTGTGTGGTTGGAATTTGGAAGACGTGAGGAGGTACAACTAGAACGGATGTGCTTTTGTAAGGAATCGTTCTGGTTGTGGGCGTGGCGATGGAATATTTGCAAGCTGAGAAGCCTTGTAACTGAAAAAATTAGAAAAATTAATATATCGGGTATGGAAACAAGCCATTTTTGACCCGCCCACATGTGTGACAATCAGTCGGCATATGGTCCATGTTGGCAGGCATTTAAGTTCGGCACGGACAAAACCTATACCGTCTATCTAATTTGGCGGCAATTTCCCTTATTTTGTCAGTTTGGAAAACAACCAAACCACCACCTGATTTAATTAGAGAAATGTAAGGAAAATACAGACATATTGGACAGTGATGATTAAAATGAAGTATGTACTTGATTTATCACATCTTTATTTAATACAGCACACTAAACCTAAAACTTTAAATATAATGTAATGAAATGTCCATATTGAGCTGTACCAATATTAGTGATATGTGTGCCAAATTCATTACCCATAAAATGAACAACAGCACAAATTTTACAATCTTCAATTAAATCTGCATACCTTCATCGTACTACCTTAAATGTTTGCTACCTTTAAACTCGTTGTGGCAAAAGTTTACCAATTCATGGAGTAATTTCTGTCCAAATTATTGTTCCAATTAATCCTGTGTTTTCTCCTTCGACTGTTGAATTGTTCTTGGTTTTTATTTATTCATACATTCTTCATATTCGTCCTTATACAGATGTCTCCAGAGTCCAACGTTCATCGTCCATCGTCCATGTATTAAGCCGAAGAGTTCAATATGTCCGTTATTTATACGCACCAGCTGAAGGACATTTGACATGAACGGTGTGGCCCGTTGCATTCGTTGGCTCGACAACACCTCTTATATTATTAACGTTGCCATTGGCCATTTGCTACGACGTCATGCGTCAATTTGCAAAAGAAATCAGAGAACTTCAATTTCGATCGATGAATGCTTCAACTGAAATTGCATTTCTCAACACTTTTAGGTATGCGGTGGTGTTTTTCCATTATTTTCCATTCGATTCTGTTGTGTTACCAAATCAAAGGAACCCACTCGGTGAACACAACCAACCAACCACTCATGCACGTACACACGGGATGCTCGGGAGGACGCTTCCACACCCTGAACCACAGTCGGCACTCGTTCCCAGCTGATGCAAAAGGATACCACAAAAGTGAATTAAATTAAAAGTTGGAATTTGCACAAGTACCAAAGGCAACAACAACTCCACCAACAACATCAAAATCAGACAAGTGGCATCGGGTACAGAAGTAACTTATGGTATACAACAGCAACAACACCAAGAACAACAGTAATAGCAGGACATACAGGAACAAGTATTTAAAATATGAAGCCGGGCTGGCAAAAAAGGAAACTATACTAGTTATCTCGAACAAGTGGAAAGCAAACACTCGCCACTCAATTTTGTAACAGTTGAAGCTCCTTTTAAATTCCTTCTTCATTGCACCGCAATTTTGTGTTTTATCATTTTTTTTTCTCCTTTTTTTCACTTTTTTACTCCAACATCAGCACTTTTTTTCTAACTTAGCAAAAGTCTCACTGCTAATTTAGCCAAAAAAAAAAACGAGACGCAATAATAACGAAAACCCCGAAGTGAAAACCTAAAAACTATTCAACATATAGTATGAATTTTCTCAGTATTTTTTTGTTGGACTGTAAGGACGCTCTAGGTCATGAGGGACGGGCTCTAGTGGGAAGAGAGGAAAACAAAGTCGTCAGCCGCTTAACGATCATTAAATTGGTATTTGGTTTTTGGAGGTTATCCATATGAGGACACACATAAATATGTGAATGAATTTACTTAAAGTACGACTGAATGAATTTCCTTTTGCGGCTTCCAATTTCATTGGCATTTTCCGACTTTTCAAAGAACCGAATTGCATGCGGTGGTTACAACATTGTGGGTATTACGTTAAATATTCATTAGAGTGGCGCGTTTGTATTGTTCCCCGATTTTGAAAGAAAACTGTGAGTTGTGGTGTCAAAGTTATATTAAAAAAATTTGTGGAAAATCGAAGGACTTTTAAATAGGCTCAACGGGATAAACTACGCCTATGTTTTCAATAAATGAGCCGCCATGCAACAAAGCTCTTGTATGGTAATAACTATTAGATGCGGAACTAAGTTCTTGCTGTTTTTTTTTTATAAAAATGCAATTTTATTATGAAAACATGTTCACAAATGATTCATTGAAAGTGTTGGTCATTGCTAGTTACTCATTTCTCCCATCTTTCAGGCAAATCTCAAATTCCATCACGGTAAAACTGTTCATCTTTCGAGACTATCCACGAATCTAGCCATTCATATGAGTGGAACTGCTGCCAGCCAGACCGTGTGCCATCGAACGAAATAAGTGATAATCGGACGGCTTAATATCTAAAGAGTATGGCGGATGGGGTAAGATGTTTTCATTTCAGCGTTTGCAGACAGCTTTCAAAGGGCTTGGCCACATGGGGCCGGGCGCTGTTATTATGCTGAAGAATCACTTTTTCGTGCCTCTCCGCGTATTGTAGGTATTTCTCGCGCAAAGCTTGGCTCAGTCGGATTAATTGTAGTCGATACCGATGTCCAGTGATGGTTTTGCTTGGTTTCAACAGCTCACAATAAACCAAACGGTCCCCCCCAAATACGGAGCATATCCTTCGCAGCGTGAATATTCGGCCGAGGTGACGACGTAAAAGCATGACAGCCCCCATGACTTTTCTTTCTTTGGATTGCTGTAATGAACCCATTTTTCATCACCCATTTCAATACGGTGAAGAAAACCCTTCCTTTTGGTGTCGTTGAATCAGTTGTTCGCAGGCAGAAAAAAGACGCTCAACGTCCCTTAGTTTCAACTCATAAGGAACCCAATTTCCTTGCTTTTGTATCATTTCCAACGCGTGCAATCACCTTGAAATGGCTTGGCGGATAACTCCCAATACCGAAATAAGCCCTACCTGCATTTGGCACGGATCCCCATCAAGCAGTGCCTTCAATTTAGTATCTTTGAAGGTATTTCGTCTTCCTTCACGCGAACGGTCGTCAACATCAAAATCACCGTCTTTAAAGCAATGGATGTTTCACTTAAAGCAACATCTCCGTAAACGTTTTGAAGCTCTCGATAAGCTTCAGTCGCCGGTTTCTTCGATTGAAAGAAGAAAATTAATACTTCCCGCATATGACGATTATTTGGCTCAAAATCATACATATTCACACAAGTAAAAGAATATGACGTCAAAAAAAATCACTATTATGTAGAGGCGATATGTTTACCATATGCCTAAGCTTGGCTCATGACGTTTAGGTTATGGCAGAACCACCAGCCATTGGGAAACAGCGGTCACTTAGTTGCGTACCTAATATATAAATATAAAATATGGTAAAATAGAAATCTGTTATTTTTGCATGAGAATGAAGGCTTCGGTTTGAATATTTACAATAATCCAAATTAGGTAAAATATGCACCGTTTCTGTTTGACAACTTATTACCAGTTTGAAGATAATTCCGTTATGTCTCTCTCTCGTAGAAACCCTCGCTTAAAAAAAAAACTTGAAACCGATTTTCCCTAACTTCACTAGCACCTGACAATCACTTAATTACAAGCTCAGACTGTGAATTTCATACATAATAACATCCAAACAAAGTCTTAGCAACTTCTGGCGAATCACTGATGGTACATAGCTCCTCTCCTATTGGACAGTTCAATTTCAACAGGCGTACATTAAGAGCTTAGTAAAAAGGGAAAGGGTGTATTACCACTCCCCTTCTGGTACATCGCATACAAATTGATCAATATCGCTTTAGTAGTTTCAAAACCGTTAATCTGGTAAGGCTGTTAGCTGTTATATACCTGTCATTTGGCAAAAGGTTTGCAAATAGGGATCGTTTGACAACTGTAGAACGCGTAAAAATAGTTAAAACTTACTACAAAAGTGGTGATTCAAACGTGAACATTTTTGCGCATTACGACCGTCACAATCGACCTGCTGTGCAAGGAATTTGGTAGATTATAAAGAAATTTGAAGATATTGAAAGCGTTATTGATGTGGTCGGGCCTATGCATCATCGCAATGTACGCACTACCAAAAACATGGCCTCTGTTAGCGAAAGTGTGGTGCATAATCCGAATTTGTCGATTCCACGGCATTCTCAGCAATTGAGACCAACTTACGGCTCATTATAGCGTATTTTGCATTTGGATTTTAACCTCCGTCTATATAGAGTCCAACCCACTTAACAATTGAGATACCGCCCGTGATGTGCGAAAAAGTGGTCGAAAACTATAATATCCCAAACGAATCCACTACTCAACCAATCCAGAGGCCGCTATTTAAATTACATTGTATTTCGTGCATAATGGACACTAAATTGACGGCATTGTTTGATGGAGATCCATGTCAAACGCAGGTAGAGCTTGCGTCAGTTTTAGGAATTACCCGAAAAGCCATTTTCAAGTGATTGCATACGATGGAAATTATTCAAAAGCAAGGAACTTGGATTTCTTGTGAGTTGAAGCTAAAGGACGTTGGGCGTAGTTTTTCGAGGTTTTCTTCAACTTATTGTAAAGGGCGATGCAAAATTAATTCGTTACAGCAATTCAGAGATTGTTTTGGCCGAATATTCACGCTGTGGAGGTTATGCACTGTATTTGGTGGGGCCAAGTCAGTGTTATTGTAATAACAAGGTGCAGAAGAAGTCCACGAGGGTTTAACGTGAGTCTCGCCGTGAAGGCCTTATCCACGGTGTGCGATACACTGGGCATATTACAATGCGATTGCCAACGCCCCCCTAGGATAGCCAAGTAAAACTTGGGCTATCTAGAAAAAGGGGCTGACAATTTTGGTACTACCGCATATTGCCAGCCCTTTCTTCGCAGCCAGGAGATAACAAATTGATTATGCTAGTATGAAACTTAATCCCCATTGGCGGAGGTGAGGCCTATCTTACCACCTCTGCTAATAACAAGGTGCAGTAAAAACGTATCCACTATTTTTACAAAACATTGAAAGGCACATGACTCTCTACATATCCCACCAAATGTACAGCAAAACCTTCCTGGCCATCAATATTGGCTTAACAAATGTTTGTTTCGGCTCATCGCTATTCCATCACAATCGATTCCAATCGACGTTATCGTAACTGGGCCAATTTTCATCACCAATCATCCTTCTTCCATCTGCAGATAAGAAATCAGTCAATGAGGTCTTTCTTTTACGTTAACTTCAGTGACAATCATATATCCTATCCAGTTTTATTAAAACGGTTTTGTGCGCAATGTTCAGCTGCCCAGCAATCGAAACAGTACCATGTTATGACGATCGGATTGAAAGATTTCGCTTATTTTATGGACATTTTTGACAATTGGCTTTATATAGGTAGAGCGTGGTGTATGTTTGACATCAAAATTACCGGAAAAAAATCGACGAAACCTATGAGAAAATTGAAATTGATTGACTATTACAGTATCAGGATCTTAAACACTATATATATTTTCAGCAACCTATCTTAAGCTTTCGGCTATATTGAAGATCAACTATATAATACGTAGTATTTTCTCCTTGCTGGTGTTCATATTTGATGCGCGAGTTAATACTCATGCGTCTTATCAAGCAATCAAAGGCCACCACTATACTATGGTACAAAGAATCATTTTATTAATAGCATATAGACAGAGTTCCTGTAAGTAATCATTAAGTAACATTTTGTAAGTAAATAAACCGCACACATTTAAGTGTAGCAAAAAATTTAAATATTTTTTTGATTCAATCCCTGCTAAAGGATTTAACTCGCGCTCAATCAATTCTGAGTCAAACAATCACAAAACTGTCTAAATGGTTCATTGAGTAAGAAATTATATCTTGCCAACGACGTATTTTTCTTCATCTTAGGTGGCGACTGGAATATATAACCTTAGCTAATATACGCAGCCCGTAGGGAATAATACACAGCTAGCGACATCTATCGTAACCAAATCGAACTTATACCAAAAGAGATAAAGGTCACTGCAACCGCCATTTATTGGAAAAATAATGGATTTCTTTTCGTAACACCTTATAACCATTTGTTGATTTTTATTAACGAATTAATGGTAAACATTTTTGAATCATTTGGAAGAGTTACCATTTCTCTACACTTGAGTTCGGTCATTTAATGGGCAAATTCTGTTACACGATCGATGATTTTAAACCCATCCCATGGTGGTTGATTTAAAAATCGTTAAAAATGCTCACAATAAATTTGATATCTTAACTGATTTAAAAAAAGAAATATCTATACCTAATCCGAGTGTGTATTTCCATATTGCATTTGATCTCCTCTTTAGACTTATTTCGAAAATGGCTCAGCTCAGAAAAAACAATCCTTTGACATGAAATATTATATTCTCCTTCTATATTTTCGGAGGGCTTTAAGTGTTTCCAAACTTTTCTCGAGGCACGCTAATAATCATAGATAGTTTCATAGATATGCATGTATGGCTGCTTACACAATTTTATCTGGACTACGAGTATATAACGAGATATAAAATTACAATAGTATTTAAATCTGTTATCATATCCTGTTAAATTATAATTTTGTTAGCTTGAGGTATTCAAAAACAAAAAAAAAAAACGAACGTATTTGTTTGGTTTAGTGCAAATTTACTGAGAGTGCATTTCACAGACCAAATTTTAACTGGTCATCAGTCAAAGGCCGAAAATCAAAACCCGTTTAATTTCCGAATCTTTTTTTTTTTTTTTTGGTTAATTGAACATTATGGTCCACGCATGATGTATCTTGTGAATGAAATATTAAGTTAGAATTATACGTTTCTAGGAACGAACTGAACAAACTTAAAAATGAACTTCATTGCCCCGCTTCTTGGGGTATCTCCTGTATAAATTGACCAATTTAATTTCTGTGTACTATTTAAGTTTTCAGTACGTCATAGCTTTACTTCTTGTATTTTGCAATAACTCACAGCAATATATGATGAATGAGACATCACTTTCCTACTGGCACCATACTTATCAATGCCAAAGAACTTTAGGTGAAGATATGTGAAAGTCATTTCACTTGAAGGACATTTTTGTAACAATTTCTTGTTTCTGCTTTCCTCTTGTCTCAAGGCAACCACAAAATTATAAGAGAAAAATGGTTTACAACGCATTGCACAGTAGCAATCAACATGTACAGGAAATGCTTATGCCTCAGGGGTACCGTGGAAATTCCGTTCAAGTTCAACTCAAAAATTTATGTCCTTAAATATTGAAAGCTCTTAAGTCATATATTGGTATTGTACCTGAATACTGCCTAGTTCTGTGGAAAAAAAATATATTTCTTTAACGCATTCCGAGGTCTTTGTACCTGTACTTGAAACGGGACCTTTGCCAACCAGCTTATAACTTCCGCCCTATAGGTCACATATTCTTTGATAATGCTATCGCCAAAATGTAAAGTTGTCTGGTAGTAAGAAAAGAAGAGAAAAGGAAGAAATGGAACCTTCCAAATGTTAACGGCCCTATAAACGTTATAAAATATATGATTTAAGGATATGTAACAGAAATATTCGAATTTTCTACAGGGCAGATGCGATTGACGGATGTCCTCGTCAAATATAACGCTGATATCACCGCCATCCAAGAAATGTGTACTCGTATATCGAAATATACAGGCAGAGAAGTCAATCCCGAAGTAGTAGTCAAAAAGCAAATTGAAAATATAATAACATATACTCGAAGTAAACCGCGAATATGAAGAGTACGCTTTAGTAAACTGTTGATTTCTGAAGACAAACCAAGTGAAGAAATGATATCAATTACAGACCGCAACATTTGCCCGCCACCGGACCAGATCGTGATATTAGTAAGCATCCTGAGATTAACAAAGCAGTTTCTGTCTATGCCACGCCAGCAGTGGTATTCAAGACGTCAGTGGTAGGGACATAATAGGCATGGATCAACTCCAATGATTGAAATTTGAACTTTGTTGCTTATTCCACATATATATAAAAAAAGAAAAACTTTCATTTAAGCGCATATACCAACTAATGGAGGATCTGCCTTTTACCCATCCCATTTAAGGTAATTTTTAACATAAACGCGTATAGAGATACAAAAAACGTACTCTATTCTATTTGGTTGGGCTTTATAGCTGTTACTTTAGATCTGGTACACGAACAATTGCCTTGATGTCAGCAAAAGACTCGAATCCTAGAAAAGACAAGTAGGGAATAATCGACAAGTATCAATTTTTAATCGACTATAAAGCTCTTTCGAATATCCCAATACGTGGATTGGTTTGATAATCTTACAAAGTTAGTATGTCTTTACATACATATGTCTTTACAATCATACTAACAAGTACGAAGTCTTCGCAGGAGATGGGAAAAATCATGTTGAGGTATTTTACACCAACCGGCCAAGCTTCATTACCTTTGAGAACTTCCATGTGATCTCTTCAAAATATTTTCGCACATAGAATTGGAAAGTAATTGCAGAACTGCCACCGTCTTTTACAAAAGACGTTCCGGCAGTCGGTTTACCGCCATTTGGGGACAAAACTAAAGTAAGCAGCTGTAGGAGCTAGTCGATTCTGCCATAACCTAAACGTCATGAGCCAAGCTTAGGCATATGGTAAACATACCGCCTCAACACAATAGTGATTTTCGAAATTCATGCTTTTAGGGCGAAGGGTAAAATCAAGTAAGTTCACCCAACTCAAACGGTTAGTGGAAAATTGGCGTCCCCCTTCTTACAGACTGAACGCGAGAGAAAGAAGGAGTAAAATGTCCTCATTAACCCGACTAAACGGATAAAATTAAAGCCATGGAAAAAGATGCTCTCACCGTCCTTATATATTTGGCACTAATTAAGAATGTAAAAGTACATTAAAAGGAATTGTTCAGAATTTGTTGACCCCAACACATTTAAAATCATTTTTACATCATATGTTAGATCTAAGTTGAAATATTTTGCTATTACTTGGTGTCCTCATTCCAATATTCATATTGCACGTATTGAACGAGTGCAGCGTCTGCTTGCAGAGATTGCTCTTTCTTCATTTAGATTTGAATAACCTCTCCCAACCTACAATTCAAAATGTTTATTACTTGAGCTACAGACGTTAAAATATCGTCGTAACTTCGGGCACTGCTACACCTTCAATATATATTGAACGCGATCCAATATCGCGATATTTATTGAACGTGCAGCATGCGGTATTGATGGATCGCGATCCATATCGCAGAATGGCCTAAATTATGGAATCCAGATCGCGGATCGTGGATCGCGTGATAAATATTGAACGTGTAGCATTTTCATGATATTAGATCGCGAAAAGTTAATAAGAAGTGAAATAAAGCATAAAATAAAAAACGCAGTGCAAAAAATTTAACAAATAAAAAGTAAAAATTTTATTACTATTAAGCAAGCAAAAAGCAAAATAGGATTTTTTTTTGTTTTTCTCGCAACATTTTTTTAATAACCGATCTGCACTGCACAAGAAAAACGTAAATACTGACGCGATAAATATTGAACATGTAGCATAAGCTCGTGCTTAGTTCACCTGACTGAAATATATGTACTGATGTTATTTTCTTGACATACAATCTACTATTTTTCACATGAACGATATGTACGAAATCACAGAGCATTGGAGCCATCATGTTCGTCAGTTTCATTATTTCACTGCATAACTACTATGGTATCTGCAATGTAGGCTCTATGTCGGCACTGTGTGCGAATGAGCTCTTTGTTGCTTAACCTGCGTACAACATTTAATACTTTCCCTACTTTCGCTTATTGGCAAAACGACTTACACACATGACGAAGAGCAGTCGAACAATCTTCAGTTGCCGAAAACTTTACACAATTAAATAAACGCTGTTAATGAGCAAATGTACGAATATTTAATTTAATTTACTTAAAACGGCTTTGGCAAATGTTTAACAGTCAGACCCCTCACGCCCACGGAGGGGAGGTGGAAGTAGAGCAGTGACGCGACGTACGCAAAGTAAATGTTATACAAAATATTTTACACAAATATGCCTTCCATGCCAGGACGTTATGAACAATTATGAGAGCATAAATGAATTCAACAGGCTTAAAATGAATGAAAACGTATACTCAGACAAACCGACGAACGGACGGACAGACGACGGGAAAGACAGACACGTAGGCACTAGCATACTATCACACCGAATAAATACAAGCATGCATGAGAGTATAAGTATTGCGAGGACACATGTGAGATGTACATTCTATGCACACACTGTACGAAATCTATGATCAAAATTTTAATTGCATATTGATAAGAAAGAAACCATGAATGCAAATTGTAGCATTTTAATCTCATATGAGATCTTATTGTAGACTTCTTACAAAATTAATTTCAGAATGAATGTTGGGGGCACTTTGTTCAAATGTGTATGACCCAATATGAGAAATAAAGGATTCAAAGGTCTAACATATTGTAAATATTGAATATATAAATTGTACATCTGCGGATGAGAAGTAATAAGATCGCTTTATGAAAATCTCTTTTGAATATCTCGAAAATTGAGTTATTGAAGTCGGTTAGGTTAGGTTAGGTTAGTGTGGCAGTCTGACAGACTCAATTAGACTGTATAGTTCATTGTGATACCATGCAAACTAGAGATATGGATATCTCTAGTTTACCCCGTTTAACCTTCCTGAGCGACTCAAGAAACTCTTAAGTCAGACAATATCTAAATCGTCCAGATCTATTAGTTTCCTAAAGAAATAAGAGCCCAGGGTTGATATCCGCCTGTTTACCAGCGCGGGGCAATTGTGGAGAGAGTGTTCTATGGACTCCTCATCTTCTTCATCGCTGCAGCTCCTGCAGAAGTCACTAGTCGCAATCTTCAATCTCTTCCAATCACACAGTGTCCCTCCATGACGGATACAAGCAATGAGATGTCGAATCTTGATAGCGACAACAGTATGTGTGTACACTTTAGATCTAGGCGAGGCCACATCTGTCAGCTCGTCTGATCTGCAGTTCCCTGGTATGTTTCTGTGGCTCGGCATCCACATAAGGTGAATGTTGAGATGCTTTGCTGTCTCATTTCAAAACTGATGTTGAGTTCCATAAGGTAGAATCCAGGTATTTAATGGCAGCTTGACTGTCAAAGAATATGTTAATCCCCACCGTGGTGAGGACGTTATATCTCAGCCATTCTGCCACTTCCACAATTGTCAAAATTTCGTCCTGATAAACACTACAGTAATCATGTAGTCTTCTTGTTATACTTAGTCCTAGCTCTTTAGAGTAGAATCTGAAACCTATCTGATTATTTAATTTTGAGCCGTCAGTGTGGAAGTCGACATACAGTCTTGTACCAGGAGTTTGACATTTCCATGTATTCCTATCTGATATATGTAAGTATATGGTCTTCTTGTCGAACAGTGCTTTAGCCAGAGTGTAGTCTATGGTGCCTGTTATGTCAGACATCATGTTAAGGATCACACTGTGACCATAACCACTGATGGACCACTGTGCCAGCTCTCTTAGTCCGTAATTATGTCCAAGTGTAGTAATCCCAAAATTACATTCAGTGCATTGGATGTGATGCACAGACTACCCATCCTTTGGACTTTGTCCAGCATCCCACAGTTTGTGGACTTCTCAAGAGTTTTCCTTCAGACGATAACATTATCGGTCTTACTACTATAGTATACGGCCAGTGAACAATGCGAGACTTTCATCCCCATTATTTTCCTATTGCTCTCTTGCACGCATATAGCGCTACTGCGGCCTATTTCGCCCTGTTCACAATGTTGAGTTTGAAATTCAGCTTCTTGTCCAATAGCACATAGAATTTTAGTACCTCCCAGGGAGATAGGTTGCACATGTGGAAACTTGTATCTTCTGGTGACCAGAACCACTTCGGTCTTGTTTAGATTTACTCCGAGACCGTTTTTCCCCGCCCACTTCGTTACAGTGAGAAGGGCTCTTTGAAGAATGTCTCTGAGTGTTCCCAAAGACTTTCCCCTAACTGATATTGCCACATTGTCTGCTTATTCAACAACCTTCGTACCAGCCTCCTCTATAGATAACATAATATTATTCAGAGCGAGGTTTAAAGTCGGTTAACTGGTTTCATCATTATGATGTATATTTGGAGTGCAAAATAGTCTACGCCGTCCTTCGTCAATGGCTTAAGTTGGTCACCACCGAGTCAAAACGAGGTCAGAATAGCAACATCGGGACCTAGAAACAGCGAAGTTGAGGGTTCAAGACCAGGCCTGCCGGTAGACCTGTTTAAAAACGGTGGAGATAACGTGATAAAACAGCATGCCGAATATGATATGTGAAAGGTTAAAGCATATTCTAACTGACCTGAATGGATTTTATTAGCACACTTCTTTAAACCTAGTAAATCAATAATTAACCAAAAATATTCACACTGTAGCAAATTCTGGAGAAGACCCAAAAAAACAGATCAATACATACCATCTTTTCGTCGGTTATGAAGCTAACTTCGACAGTCCGATACGCCAAAAACTGTATGAGCTCATGGGCGAGATCGATTCCTCCCTGGAAAGCTTATACGTCTTTGCAGCATAGCACTGACTGATGCGAAGACTTCAGCAAAGATAGACTAAACTCTTAGTAAGTCATTTTACACTAAATTATGATTCAGACACAGCGACGGCTGTTGTCCTTGTATAAGGAAAGCTGCGGTCAACACCATATGGTTAACATTTTTAGTTGAAGCCATATGCTACTTAACATAGATATTATTAGAAGAAAACTGCATTATGTTACTGCAGTCTTCTCACGAAATGCAAACGAATCCTCAAAAATGGGTCAGGTGGTAAACGAGAACAAAACCAACTCCTTCGTTTCAATAACCAAAAAGTTTACACGTTTGAGTTTATGTGTGAATGATTAACAATTGTAACTTAAGAGTGGTGGATGAATTCATTTACCTCTACTCAGCTGTGAATAATGATAATGATTATAATAATATCAGCATGGAGATAAAGGGAAGACTATTACTTGTGAACAGATGCTACTAAGGATTAAAAAAAGCAGCATGGTGCAGAACCGCCAATACTTATGAAACAGACTTATGAATCAATTCTGGGATTCTCTGGAAAATACACGGACTCATCATTGTTAATTCAGGGGATTAGCGTTATATGAATCACAAGCTACATATACCGACATCGACGTGGTCAAGTGGATTAAAATACACCAAATTTCGTTGACCTGGTGTATTTCTTAGAATTCTTAGAACAGTACGAAAACTTTTAGACTGTCAAAATTTAGTGCAACTAATTGAGATTATTTTCTACTTGCCGCCTTTAACAGATAAGAATGTCTATTCTGGTCGCCCCTTAAGTAAGTGGGTGAGTTTTTTTTTTTTTTTTTGTTTTTTTGTCAAAAATTGGTCATTTATTGTAAAAAAGTGGTACGTTTTGTGTTATTCAAAATTTTATACATCATCAGCCACTAAATTTTCTCACCTTTCTGGCAGAATATGACAGCATCGATAGAAAGTTTCATCCTTTAAGGCTACCCAGCGACCGACTCAATTGTTGGGTCCGCTCATATGATTTGAAGCGCTTCACAGATAAACCATATATCACCGATCGAAATATCAGAAACGGCAATTTCTGTGCATACGGCGGAGAGGATTAGATTTCCATCGGCGCTGCATGTGGAGGACGGGCATCATCATTTTGCCGTGTCTTCAATATTTGTAGGCGTATCTACGACTCAAACTCATGAATTGTGTATCTACAGAAAAGCCCAGTAATGGTTTCATTCGGTTTGAACAACTCCAAGTTGATCCTACCAAATATACCATAAGTTTTTTTCCATTGATGTTCGGCTTTGCTGACGATGTCGATGTTAAAGGATGAGCATGATTTTTTTCATCACTAGTAACTATACGATCCAAAAACTTCTGTCGTTTATGCCCAGCAAATGGCAAAATCTACGTTCAACAGTTCTAGGTTTCAGTTCTTATTGAAGCTAGTTTTCTTCCTTTTTAAATCACTCCCAAAGATTTAAAATGATCAGAAATTGATTGTTGAGTCGTTTTTAATATAATTGCAGGTTCTCCTAACGTTTATTACGAATCTCTCTCCAATAATGATACCAATTTCGCATATTCGGCTGCGATGCTTGTCTTCCACGTCAAATTCGCCGTATTTATATTAGTGAAACCACAGACCTGCTTATACAAGCAATCGGTGTGCCTCAGTTGAAAATCTGTCCAAATTATAGAAGTTCATTCTGTCTAAGTACACAGGGAATTGGTCAACAAAACACAAAGTATTAGTATTCACACATTTCTGTTGCATCGCCTTCAAAATAGACATCTTCCGAAATAATTTGCATATACCAATGAAGAATCCAATCTGGAAACATTTTTAATATATATTGCCTGGAAAATCTTCGGTTCTCGCAGCAAATTTTCTTTTGATTCTTCGACAAAAAGCGGATGAATCGAAATGCTAATTTGAGTTTTCGAAGGAGAAAAAAGTCAGTTGGAGCCATATGACGTACCTTGTTCATCGTAGTTACTTGTTCCACAATACTTGTTGAGTTTTTGATCAGAAATTCTTTGACAATAATAGCTTTGTTAAATGTAGCGTTATCGTATCTTAAAATTCATTAAATTTTTTTTACAAATTTAGTTTTTTTCGACGTAGTTGCTTATTCAAACGCCGCATAACGCCTGGATGTTATTCTCCGTTTACCTTCTCATGTTTTGACAAGAATTCCGAGTGCACAACACTGCGATAATCAAAGAGTAAGCAGTCAGCATTATCTTAACTTTCGACTTTGAAGTGCTTTTCCGAAACTTGTTCACTTCTTTGCATACCAAATTTCGTAAACCCAACAAGATTCATTAAAAGTTATAATGCGTTTTATGAATGTGGTTGGAATTTACTCGCAATTAGCATATCTTCAATAACCTCTACGTGGTAGAATTTTTGAAGAAAACTCTGGTCTTTTGGAACTAGACGAGCGGCATACAGAAAAAAGAGTGTAAAGTAATACAAATTGATTGGTGAGACACAGGCTATACCTTTCAACTTACATGGTAATTTTGGTCACCATTTACTTCACTTTATCGTTGATGTCCGACAAGAACGATTCAAATATCGCAAAACAGACTAGAGAAGAACTGAAATCGAGCAAAGCAAACTAATTAAATGACAAGAGAAACACCAGTATAGACAGCTGTGCAAACTTGGCTACAAAATGATTTTTGATAATCCCTTTAAGTGAACTTTTCGAATAATAAATTTCGTGCAACTTTTGTCAGTCGTTATATGTCGTTAATATTGAATTTGTAAAATGTACATATAAGGACGAGATATTGTATTTTTTGAACACCTCTATTTTCGAGTGGCAAGGAAATCACATTTTTGAAGTCAATTTTGTACTCTTTTATTATTATTATTATTTTTTTTTTTTTTTTTTTTTGTTAACCCACATAACGCTTCAAAACAAATTCGCATCAACTTATTTGGAACAGTGTCAGTCATACTCAAACAGTTTTTACTTTTTCCAAAACTTTTTCTGCAAGGCAAGTATGTACTAAGTCACTATACATTATTTAATGAATTTAATTATGGCAGCAGCTATTTCAGCTGAATATACCGCCAATAAAATAGACGACGAAAACATTTAGGAATGTATGAACCACCCACCCAAGTGCTAAGGGGGGAAAAACATTTCTTAGAATAGCAATAAAGCAAGTTAAAAACTGGCATACACATGGCATAATTCACTAAATAATAATCTAATAATCTCACAAAGTATAATAATATTTGAAATTGTAATTATTTTATCATATTACATAGATACATACGTACATACTCGTACATATGTACTCGAACACACATGAATACATACATCGTGCCTTGAGGCTTCGCGGTATGATGCGGATTTATGAAATCATTTTTTCACATCAATGAATCGAAATTTTTAAAAAATTAAAAATGGCAGCTACGAACAGAATGACGCTGTTAATTTAATTCAATTCCACTTTGCCCACTTTAATTAATTTTTTTTTTTTTTCAAGTCTTCTTAGTCTAATTTTGGCTGTATAGCTTTAAGGGATTTTAAGAACTTCAAAATATGCATATTTGGGACCTAAAGAACGTGTTGAGAAAATTACCTCTGAAGAAATGGTTATTTTGTTGATTTGAAATTACATTTTTGAAAAAATATCAACGCTGAAAAATTCGGTTTTAAGAGTAAAAAAAATAAAAGAAATTTCCATGATGACTGCTGAGAATGTCGCCCGGTGGAAGTTTCGGGGTTTTCATCAACATTTGCTTGCATTCGAGCAATCGTCACTTCATTTCGAACTGCACGAAATCTTCCAGCACGTGGAAGATCACAGACAACCCTTTTTTGCCCAAAACGCTAAACCAATCGGTAAATTGTTGGAGCGCTAGGAGCATTTCGAGCAAGAAAGAAATTTTGATATGGTGTGAATAATCGAATGCTGACTTTCAAAGTAAAATTGATCAACTTTGGTTCTCTGTTCTGTGTTGAGCTTTTCCATCATTAATTTCCAAACTTTTATTGAGTTAATTCTGTAAAGAGACGAAAAAGAAGACTTAAACAAAAAATACATTCACTGATAAAATACTAACGTTGCTTATGCGCCACCCTATATAATAATACCAATTCCGCGTCTTCACACAATTTTGGTCTTTCGCTACTTTCATTATCTTCGACATCAAACTCACCATTCTAAATTTCTTGATAGCACTCCTTCCCTAGTCTAATTTTAAATATACAATACTAAGGGATTTTAAAAACTTTGAAATATATTTCGGACCTACAGAACAATTTGAGGAAAAAGGTTATATTGCTAATTAGAAATTATATTTTTGAAAAAACTAATTCTTCTTAGGCGACTGGAATAGACATACCTATCTATTACACGCCGCCCGCATAAAATAATACCAAGCGCTTCGATCTTCTGCGCTTCTCCTCCAATTCATTACACCAACTTTCGACAGTGTTTCAAAAGCCTGGTTCTTCCAACGGAGTTTTGGTCGCCCTCTTCTGCGCCGTTCAACGAGTTAGTTATCGAAAAGTTTCCGTGGCGTAGCATTTAGGTCCATTCGCACAGCATGACCCAACCAACCCAATCGCTGTACATTAACGCGTTTGACCGCGTCGATGTCGGCATATAGCTCATACTGCTCATTGTTCATGCGAAGCCAATACTATCCGTTAACGGTGATGGGTCCATACATTTTCAGGAGTATTTTCCTCTCGAAAACTGCCAGTACTGATTCATCCGCTTACGTCATAACCCAGGATTCTGCGCCATATAACAAGGCAGGTAGGACCAACGACTGGTACAGTCGGATTTTTGTTTGTCGAGAGAGGGATTTATCATTGAATCGCTTGCTTAGCCTATAGTAACATCTGTTAGCAAGCATTACTCTCCTTTTTTTACCTCCATGCTGATGTCATTCGTTTTGTTTACAGTGGAACCGAGGTAGATTCATTCATCCACCGCTTTATATTTATAGTTGTCAACGTTCACATAGCGTACCAAACGACTAGACTCTTTGTTTGTTGAAACCAATAACTTAGTTTTGTCCTCGTTTACCATTTTTGCTGTCTCCTTCTCGATGCTTGAGAAGGCTGCAGTAACATCTCGCAGTTTTCTGCCAATAATGTCCATGTTATCAGCATATGCGGGTGACTTATGGCTTTTATTAAAGATGGTACCAGTCGTGTTAACTGCAGCTTTCATCATAATCATCTCCAATAGTATGTTGAAGAGGTCGCACGATAGATTATCGTTTGGTGTAAAAAGGCTCGCTCAGATCTTTGCTTATGTTCACTGAAGACTTTGTGTCAGTCAGCGTCTCCTACAAAGACGTATAAGCTTCGTAGGATTTCCAAAATCGGACATGGTCTCATAAAGTTTTTGCCGGATCGGGGTGCCAAAGGCATCTTTATAATCGACGAAAAGATGGTACGTGTTGATCTATTTTTCTTGGGTCTTCCCCAGAATTTGTCATAGTGTGAATATCTGGTCAGTTGTTGATTTACCAGGTCTAAAGCCACGCTGATAAGGTTCAATCAGGTCAGTTAGAATCGCCTTTAGTCTTTCACATATCATACTCGACAGGACCTTAAAGGCAATGGGTAAAAGACTGATACCAGGAAAGTTTCAATAAACATTCGGATCGCTTTTTTTAAACACAGTACATTCAAATTCCAATCATTGGGCATGTTTTCCTCAAGCTAAATCGTATTTAGGAGCTGATGCAGGCTGTTTATCAGCTTATTGCCACCAGTTTCAAACGGCTCTGCTGACAGGCCATCAGCACCCGCAGCTTTGTTGTTCTTACCCGCAATGCTGCTGTTGTCTATTTTGCTTATCGATAATTGTTCGAAAAAACATCAACGATAAATAATGGAATTTTAAAATTAAAAAATAAAAATAAAAGAAAGTCCGGTACATCCCTTGAATGGAAGCTTGCATTCAATAAACTTACATGGATTCTATTTTCAGGCTCAGTGAATGGGCCTAATGCTTAAAGACATTTCTAAACTTTAGTTTGAGAAAACTCTACTAATCAAAGTTTTCGTCAGACACATGAATGTGGCAGTTGAAAAGAAATTCCCTAGAATTATTGGAGCACGGCCCAGGAACTTGAATCCAACAAAGCGGATTTGGCCAACTGAAGTCAGATTCAACAGGCTGAATTACGATTCAAGCAACAAAATCCGGATTCAGCCGAGTTGAATACAACATCTGAGTCGGGTTCAATTAAAGCAATGTTGGACTTAACTAACCGAAGTTGAATTCAATCTTATAAAATTGGATTCAACCGATTGAAGCAAAGAAGAATTGATTCTACGATTTGGATTAACTTGACCAGTTAACCGAAAGCTAAATCCAGTTAACCAAAGTCGAATTCAATAGACTGAAGTTTGACCAAGCTCGGATTGATTTAAACGAAATTACTTTCAGCAGACCAGAATCTGCTTCAAAACTTAGAGTTGAATCGTACTCTTTCAACTAAAGTTACATTCAACGAATCGAAGTCCGTTTCAGATGGTAAAAGTTGTACTCCCCCCATCTCTGGACAAACAAAAATCCGACTGTACCAGACGTTGGTTCCATCTGTCCTGTTACATGGCGCAAAATCCGAATCAGTACTGGCAGTTTTCGGGAGAAAAATACTCCGAGAAATATGTGGACCCATCATCGTTAATAGAGAGTATCGGCATCGCATGAACAATGTGCTGTATGAGCTATATACCCACATCCACATGGCCAAACGCATTTATATACAGCGATTGGGTTGTCTGCATCATGTTTCGCGGATGGACCCAAATGCTCCGGCACCGAAGATTTTCGACAAAGAAATTGATGGACGACGCAGAAGAGAGCGACCAAAACTCCATTAGAAGGACCAGGCTTTTTAAATACTATCGAAGCTTGGTGTGACGAATTGGAGGAGAAACGCGAGAAGATCGAAGAGCTTGCAATTTTTTTCTACGGGCGGCGTATAATATAGGTAGATAAGGATGTCTATTCCAGTTGTCACCTAAGAAGAAGAAGAATGTTCAGCGACGTTTTCTCCACATGTTCGATTATGGGTTTGCTATGCGGTATGTGTTTGTGCTGGTGTTAATGGCGGTCGCAAGTTTGGCAGTTCGATGTAATCTATTCTGTCCTCTGTCCGTGCTACTATACAGTTAAAGAGTTGATCGGCATTTTGTAGGCATTCTTTATTTTGAGCCAGTCGCCATTACTTGGACGTTATTAATGTCGATACCTTGACGGCTTGGTATGATGTTTTTGCCCCTGCCATTACCATTGTTGGGTTGCAGAAAGGACCCATTGAGCATTGTAGTCGTTTGTAGACTACTTATGTAAGTTCTATGAAATAGGTGGGTAATTATGATTTAGTAGAATCTTTATCTGATTTCCAAACTCGAGCTTGTCTTCTTTAACAAAAGCGCATATAAGTCTCAAGGCAGTACTAGCAAACTGTCGCAATAGTTAAAATATACCAAATATATAGTGAATGCATGGCTGAACCACATCGCTGGTCCTTATCGCCAGACAATCATAGAATTTAAATGATGTCAGTATTAATTTGGGCCACTCCACAGGACCTTGGCCTTTTTCTCTGAGTGCAGCGGCAGCACACACGAATGGAGATGCAACATTAAAAAAGTAATTTGATAGGAAGCAAAAAAAAATATCATCACATATACTATGTGCTATATGATATATGGATGTATGGCTGAATGTACGTACGTATGCATGCATCATCATGCATTAAAATTAAAAACATCGTTAGTACATCAGCACAAGGTACGAGTACAAGACCACATTTTTGAGGGTCTCCCAAGAACAGCTGCAGCCAAGCCCGGCCAGGCAGGCCGTCACAACGGATGTGATGCTATGCAATGCAATGAGATGGGATGTGATACTGATGCCGAAGCTGAAGCTAAAGCTGAAGCTGATGCTATGATGTTGCTGCCTGATGTTGGTCTCAACGCTGAGGCTGATGATGTTGACGATGCTGATGCTGATGCCAATGTTACCTTCATCCATGAGCATGTGATGATGTAAAAATGGTGAGAGCAGGTAAAGGATACCATCATTTTTAGTCCTTTTTGTACATGGCAGCAGCAGCAGCCGGTGAAATGATAACAAAACGAATAAAAAGCTGTAATGAAAGGAAAATTAAATGAGATTTATTATTTAAGATTACAAATTACATGGAGTACAAAGATACGTACCAGATATATGTATGTATGTGGAGAGATGCAAACAGTTTCAAGGTTTCTCCTTTGTTTTCAATAAATTCCCAGCTGCTACAGATTACAGATAGTGCAGGTCCTATTCTTAAACAGACAAATAGCACACATTTTCTAGTTCACTCAGAGGAAAATGGAAAACCACAGGGAATTAATAGGTCAAACGTGGGGAGTGGGAGGTGATAAGCATGACATTAATTGGTATGAACATTCAAAACAAATCATACAACTGTAAATACCAATACATTAGCACACACTCATTTCATGTTTTTTTTTTCCTTGTTTTTTGTCGTTTTTTATTTTTACTGTTCTCTCCCTCCCTGTATTTCTTTAAAGGATAATGCAGGATAAACCTGCACTGTTAAAAATGTATGCTGGTATGTCAGAGACTTGAATAAAAGATTGTGAATGTTTTGAAATTCCTTTAGGTTTTCTTTGAGTTGTATATGTAAAAAGAAAATGGAAACTATCTATGTATAGACAAATATATCCACAATAGAGTGGGCAGTTTCCCAAAATTTTCTGCAAGAAAACTTTGTTAGTTTTTGTGTAATCGAACCATTCAGAGATGTTTGCTGTAAATGAGTTGCATTTTATTGATGGATGGAAGGGACGTTCTTTGAATGTTTACCACATGTATCGTAGTATGTGATGAATGGTGTTCCTTTGTATGTGGAATTTTGCAAAACGATTCATAAAAGGACAAGGATGTAAAATCACACTTTCGTTTTTATAGTAAAAAATGCTTTTATACACACCAGCATAAAATGATCTCTTCTGAGATCCCATAGCGTATTTATATTCCTGATAATCATAAAAATCTGTCTCATATAACTGTCTGTCTGTGAATCAGAATGAAATTTCAAATGTACTGTTAAATAAAATTATAAACAAGAAGGTCCTTGATTAAAGTGGTTAAATTACAATAGATTGAAAATAGTTTCTCAAAGATTTTTATCTCAAAAAACACTGTACAAAATGAATAATTACAAATATAAATCCAAGAAAACTGATATTTGCGAAAAATTTTGCAAACGTAAGCAGCTGATAAGCGGTTTCATACAGAAACATGCTGCAAGTCATTATTATGTAATTCAGATTTCCCCTCTAAGTGGTTAGCGGGTAATGTTATTTTTGCAACCCACTCATTTGCAATTTCTCTTATAATGGAGGTTTAAAAAAATGTTTATATGTTGTAGGTCGATTAAAAAAAGTAAACTGTTTTTGCTTATCAAATATTAAAATACAATTTGAAAATTTAATGCATAAAACTAATGTCATCCAAATATTAACCTCATCCATTTATGCGAACTGTAACTGCTCCCTGATGGTCGCCGTTCCGTGGCGGATATTTTCTTTCTGTTGAGCAAGTGATATCTACTTACAGACGTAAACTTCAGATTTGAGATAATTCCACGAGAAAATGTCTATAGGTGTTAAATCGGGACTGTAGGTCAAATATAGGCCAACCTATGTCATTTCTCCTGGAGATAAATTTGCCTGGGAAAATTTCACGAGCTCATGAGAGAGACGTATAAGAAAAGCATGACTCTTCCCTACTAAGCTGCAGCCATGTTCTTTGATTATAATCAGGCAAGTTTTGCAGTACAGGCAACAAGAAATCGTCCCTGAATTCTTTGCAACTACTCGTTTCCTTTTCTTCTTTAACGAGATAAAGATCGATTATTTCTCCCGGCAACATCACAAGTCATGTGATAATTTTTGTGCGAATGAAGAAGTTCCTGATACTTCCGTTTCAGATACGCTGCACTCCAGTAGCGGCAATCCTACTTATTTACGTGTCCATTAAGATGGCAGTCTGGACAGACAGACTCACTTAGACTGTATAGTCCATTATGATTCCACGGAAAATAGAGATAGTTTCCCCCGTTGAACCATCCAGAGCGCACCAAGAAGCCCTTAAGTCGGACAATATATATATCGTCCAGATCTCTTAGGTCCCTAAAAAATAGGAGCCCAGGGTTGATCCCCGCCTGCTCGCTAGAGCGGAACAATTGCAGAGAAGGTGTTCTAAGAGCCCCTCCTCCTCTTCATCCCTACAGCCTCTACAGAAGTCACTAGTCGCAACCTTCAATCTCACTGCATGTCTTCCAATCAGACAGTGTCCCGTCATGACGGACACAAATAATAAGATGTCGGGTTTTAATGGCGCCAGCAGTTTGTGTGAACGCTTCAGATATAAGCGAAGCCACATCTGTCTGGATTTATTACAGTCCCGGACAGACGCCATCTACCATTTGCTGCTAAATATGCTCTATCTCGCAATAGGAGAATAGCTTGCAAGCGGCTAGAAGCATGCCCACGGACTCCAACTCGGCTGGAGTCTGTAAGGTTGTTCCTAGTTTTGCCAGCTCATCTGCTCTGCAGTTCTCTGGTATATGCCTGTGGCTCGGTACTTACATAAGATGAATGTTGAAATGCTGAGCTATGACATTAAGAGATCTACGACGTTTCGAAGCTGATGTTGAGTTCAGGAAGACAGAATCCAGGGATTTAATGGCAGCTTAACTGTCAGAGAATATGTTAATCCCCACCGTGGTGGGGACGTTATATCTCAGCCATTCTACCACTTCCACAATTGCCAAATTTTCGGCCTGATAAACACTAAAGTGATCAGATAGTCGTCTTGCTATACTTAGCCTTGTTTCTTTGGAGTAAACCCCGAAATCTACCTGATTATTTAGTTTTTTGGTGTAAGTATATGGTACTTTTTGTCGAACACTGATTCATCCAGAGTGTAGTTAATGGTGCATTTTATGTCAGGCACTATATTAATAATCACACTGTGACCATAACCACTATATGGCCACTGTTACAGCTCTCTTAGTCTTACTGCGTAGCTGCGGCAGTCTAAATATGGCATACTAAATATGTCCAGGGATAGTGAATGCAAAATTACATTTAGTGCATTGGACGGGGTGGAGTGGAACGCACTTGTGATGCACAGACTAGCCATCCTTTGGACCTTGTCCGGTATCCTACAGTATGTGGCCTTCTCAAGATCCTTCCACCTGACGATAACTCCATACAACATTATCGGTCTTACTACTATAGTATGCAGCTAGTAAACATACGAGGCTTTCATCCCCATTGTTTCCCTATTGTCCTCTTGCACACATATAGCGCCACTGTGGACTTTTTTGCCCTGTTTAGAATGTTGAATTTGAAATTCAGCTTCTTGTCTAATAACACACCAAAGAAGTTTGTACAGTCCGCGAAAGAATTTCAGTACCTCCCAGGAAGATAGGATCCTCTGTTAGAATCTTGTACCTGCTGGTCAACAGAACCACTTGGATCTATTTGGATTTACTCCGAGACTGTTTTCCCCCGCCCACTTCGTTACAATGAAAAGGGCTCTTTGATGGATGTCTCCTAGTGTTCCCAAAAACTTCCCCCTAACTGCTATTGCCATATCGTCTGCTTATGCGACACCACCTTAATACCAGCCTCCTCTAAAGACGACAGAGTTCTGTTCAGAACGAGGTTTCATAGTAGGGGGATAGAACACCGCACTCGCGGTGTTCCCCTACTGACAAATCTGTTTAGGTCTGACGACCCCAATTTAGCCCTGATACGTCTCTTTGTAAGAAGATCGTACACTAGCCTCCTAATATTGACGCCTATTCAACGGTTTGATAGTGTTACGACTATCGCGTCGGGAGAAACGTTATTAAGTGCCCTTTCTATATTAGAAAGGCTACCAAAATATACTTCTTGACGGCGAGTGAACCTTCGATGAATCCGACCAAGTCATGCAGGGCAGTCTCAGTGGACCTACCCTTGCAGTAGGCAAGTTGTTAAACGCCCCTTCTATATCTAGAAAGGCTATCAAAGTATACTCTTTGACGGCTAGTGAACCTTCGATGAATTCGACCAAGTGGTGCAGGGCAGTTTCAGTGGATCTACCCTTGCAGTAATTATGTTGTCTATTCAACAGCAGCTTCCGGTCTACGCTCGTCCTCGTTATTCCTCTAAAAACAATATATTAGTGAACGTTGCAAAGCGCTTAATTACTAGGTTTACGTAGTCAATCCTCTGCCTGGCATCGTGGGCCTTCAATAATTATAGCAATTGAATTTTGAGAAGGTAAATCTTTAAGTGCAAAATGAGGTGTAACGATAACGTGATAGCTAGGATCGTTATGAACGGACTTGTTAACATTCTCCGTGTTTTCTAGCGTTCTTTACGACCACGGTTTTCCAGACTTTAGATTTTCCATTGTAGTACCGGTCTCCTCAAACTTAGTGACCCATTTTTGAATGAGAATAATGTTTGATGTATCATTTAAGTGGCGAAAATATAGAATATTGCAGAACGTTCCACGTGCTGCAGTCGCCGTGTCCGACGCTTCGTTCATATTTGTTGCGTTCACGCAGTAAACTAAACAAATGTGAACGGTTTTTGCATTTTTTTTTGGGGAAAAAAAATGTTTTTTTTGTATATGTGTACGTATAATACATGAACATAAGTTGTAGCAAGTTGCGCCCCAGCGTCTAAAAGATATTGTAGTGTTAAGTTGCCAAAAAAAAAACCATTCAGTATCTTTTACGATCCTACTACAATAAAATAATTGTCCATTAGAAAATTATTTTCAATTTTGTATATTTACAACAAACATTAAGTTTAATTAAGAATTTCCACAACATTTTGCACTAAGTAATTCTTCAACAAATTTTTTAATGTTGAAATGCTATTTGCAATTTTAAAATTTTGTGGTAAATTATTGTACGCATGGCTGCCCAAATAATCAATTCTCTGCTTGGTAATAAGAAGTTCACACATTACTACCCCCAAATAGCTATAATTTCTGATATTGATTACGTGTTTATTGATAGAAGAGCGTATGATGTGATCTCCTATTTGCATACATACGTAAATAAGGATTTTCATTAAATATTCTTTTTCTTTTCTTTTGAGGCACTTTCATTATTATGAACATTTAATTTAAATGGTAGGTAATTATTAAAAGCTACGCATTTGTAGTTCCAAAAGTTTCTTTAGTGCTTTATCGTTAGTTTGAAAGCAGTCCTAAAAACTTCAGTTTGTGATATTTTCCAAAAAAAGGAATACACATTGGAACTGCAATATGCTACAATTTAATAAATCCAGCTGCGTGTGCGGCACCGATGAATTGTTTATACATTGTATTAGATGCGCAAATAAGTTCCAATAGGTGCCGCCAGCTGTAAGTGCTAGTCGATTCTTGCTTAACCTAAGCGTCATGAGCCAAGCTTAGGCATATGGTAAACATACTGCCTCGACACAGTAGTGATTTTCTTTTGACGTCATATTCTTTTGGTTGTGTGAGTATGTACGATTTTGTGCCAAATAATCGTCAAATAATCAGGAAGCATTGATTTTCTTATTTTAATCGAAAAAAGCAGAGGCTGAAGCTCATCGAGAGCTTCAAAACGTTTAGAGAGATACTGCTTTAAATAAAACAACGTGTCGAGATTGGCTCCGACGATTTAAAGACTGCGATTTTGATGTTAACGACCGTTCACGTTAAGGAAGACAAAAAACCTTTAAAGGCACTGAATTGACGGCATTGCTTGATGGGGATCCGTGTCAAGAGCTGGTAGAGCTTGCTTAAGTATTGGGAGTTACCAGCCATTGCCAGGCAATTGCATGCGTTAAGAATAATTCGAAAACAAAACGTTCCTTACGAGTTGAAGCTAAGGAACATTAAGCGACGTTTTTTGCCTGTGAGCAATTGCTTCAGCGACAAAAAAGGAAGGGTTTTCTTCATCGTATTGTAACGGGTGATGAAAAATGGATTCGTTACAGCAATCCAAAGAAATGAAAATCATGGGGGCTGCCCAGTCATATTTCTACATCGTCGTCTCGGCTAAATATTCACGTTGTAAAAGTTATTTGGTGTCACCAGGTCGGTGTTATTTATTACGAGCTGTTGAAACCAAGCGAAACCATCACTGGGGATCGGTATCGACTTCAATTAATGCGATTGAGCCGAGCTCTGCGCGAGAAACGCCCACAATACGCAGAGAGGGACGAAGAAGTGAGTCTTCAGCATGACAATGCTAGGCCTCACGTTGCCTACCTGCCGTTAAAACCTACCTGAAATGGAAAGTCTTACCCCATTAGCCATATTCTCTAGATATTGCGCCGTCCAACTATTACTTATTCCGTTCGATGGCACACGGTCTGGCTGACCAGCAGTTCCATTCTAATGACGACATCAAGGTTTGGATAGCCTCAAATGATGAACAGTTTTGGAGTGACGGAATTCGAGCTGTGTCAGAAAGATGGGAAAGAGTAGTAGCTAGCGATGGGCAATACTTTCAATGAATCATTTGTAAACATGTTTTTATAATAAAGTCGCATTTTTATAGAAAAAAACAGCGAGAACTTAGTTGCGCACCTAATATCTATTTTGAGTTTATGTTATATTTGAGGACACCTGTCGTTCTTATCTTTTTGGCACAGTTCTTTAAAGTAAGGGAATTTCAGAAGAGATAGTCTAACCGTTCCAAGTGGCACGATTTCACTGGCCAATTGTCAAGCCTGTGCTAAGCATAAACGTGCTCTCAAGTCACTAACACAGAATATCCATTATGGCACATAGAGCTGTTCTGGATCTACATGTCGTTCATTATCTTCCAATTTTGAAGATCATCAAACGGCAACGCTCACTTTTGATGGCGATAACAATGCAATAGCAGATACGCTATAACTTGGTCGACCTAATGTGGATTAGCAATAAGCCAGATCCAATAATGATATTGGTGACTTACCCATTCTTTCGAAAATGGGCCCTATTCGGAAAATAGGCGCAACGTATATTTCATCGCCACAGGAGAATACCTACTTTTATGATGACATTTTATCATTTGCGTCAAGTGTCAACACCTTGGCGCTGTAACTCGACAAGTTCGATTTGTCTTTATTGTCAGCAAAGTTAACAAAGAAAAGAACAACATAACCGCCATGTACTGTCACAATCCACCTGTCTCTATTGGGAAACATTAAAAAAAACGTACAAAAATTAGTTAATTTCAAAAGGGTGTGTAGAGAGAGAGAGAGAGCGCGAAATAAAATACCCGCAACGGGAGGGAACATCCTCTGCTCCGAAACACCATTGTGCAGTCTCGTCTGCAATGAATCGAGTAGTTGCCAATATGTTTGCAATGAAAAACCTGATCATTTAGATGTTTTCAATAACTACAACCACGACTAAGTACGACGCCGGCCCCTTTTAATATCTGTCTATAATCCCTATTATGGACTTTCACAAAGATTCTGTGGTCCAGTAGCAGTAATTAGATCAATCCTTACCTTTGAAAAATTAAACATTTTTCCAAGTTTTCCTAAAATAATTATCGTTTGTTCCGAATCGACCGAAGCTTATGGTGGATATACCACTTTGTAGTTGTCTGTAGGCTTTTTTTTCTAGTTCAAGGCAATTTTATCCCACTAAATTTATAATTCAATAAAATTTTGTTTTTTGAAATTTAATAAATTATTGCTATTTTCGGCAATAATGTATCGTTTCTGAAAGTCTCACCTATCTTTGTCAGCAGTAACAGCAAACTATACGATTATCTATTTAATGCTTTCAAAACCGCCGATCTGGCAAGGCTGTCAGCTATTAAATACCTGTCATCTGAAGTGTTATTTAGTTAATGAAAGTTTTGCCATTTACGAATATTTATTGTTTAACAACCGAAAAACGCCTAAAACTAGTGAAAACTTACTGCAAAGGTGGTAATTCGAATGTGGGCTTTCAATCGAACAATATTCTCTTCAGCGATGAAGCTGAAGTGAGTGAAGATTTTTCACTCAGTGGTTGCGTCAACAAGCAAAATTGCTGGAGGAACTTCAAAAGGATCCGCTGGTGCAACCAATCCAAAAGCGGTAATTTAAATGGCATTGTATTTCGTACATATAATGCAATCATTATAATGAAATTAAAGTTTAATCGAAATTATAGCTTTATGTGAGCTTTATTTGACTTTACTATTTGAAATCGAAAATTGCCGGGGAAAAAATAAATGTGCATAGAATCAAAATTTTTCAAGAAATACGGCGTTATTAAAACAGATTTTCTGCAATCCTTTCAGGATTAATTCAAACCAATACCTATTTAGTAAAAATTAAAAAGAAAATTTGAAACATCGTCAACTTAATGCATATAAAAAAATTCAACATCGGAAGAGTGGAAATCACGGTTCTGTGCAGATTGCATTCATTTCATGCAATATTATAAGCTCGCTCTTAATTACTTTTATAACTTTGTTTGCATTCGCTAACAATTACTAAACTTTCTTTGTCTTCGTTACAGTTTTTACAAACTAAGGAAAATTTTGGGGCCATAATCACAGAACAGAATTTGTTGAAGATGCACAATATCTCCATAATTTGTTTGTAAGCTGATAAAACTATCCAAGTTCATCAGACTCACTGACACCAAAAATATATACAAATCATGTCGAGCCACACTACGAGATGTAATAGATATGTACTAATCACAGGATCTACTGCATATTTTCCACATGTTGGTAAGTAATAGAAAAAAGTCTAATAAATTGTTAACATTTTAGTTGACATAACCAAGTGGAAGTTGTCACTTGATTGCTTTTAAAGTTGTCAAAGCAAATTGTCATTTGATTTACATTCTACAGCCATTTGATAAGTGCCTCTGTCTATCGTATTCACATGGGAAGTTGACCGACTTCAATTACACAGACGCAAAAAGCAAAAAAAAAAAATTTGCTTCATGGCATAACAGAAGACGTAGATTATCTTTTTAAAGATTTTCGTAAGGGATTATTAACCATCTGCACTTGACAGTTTCCTGTAGCGGAGAAAAAAAACGCATAAGGAATATGGCAATGCACTAAAATTCAATCGTACACATTTCCACAAATACTAAAATTAAAATACAAAAATATTAAAATCGTCAAATATTCGAATAAAATTAATCATACAAAGAAACAACAAATTCCCCGACGTCTCTTAGATGAAACATGGGAGAGCTTTCAATATTCAGTGAACTTTCAAGCACTCTATTTTAAGACTCACTTGATGGGACTTATGATTTAATGACGATTCTAAAAGTCACAGTTTAAGGAGCAATTTACAAGACTAACCGATTACTCGACTACTCGAAGTGTTTGTCAGCGACATCAAGGTGACAGCCGCTCAAATAATGATAGGTGCCTGTATTGCTATGATCATGGGTCACAAATCAAACATACGGCTAAAAAATTGTTTCCTGGTCTAGTCCCAGTATTCCGGCAAGTGACGTCATTCTCCACATTTTCAGGATGTGACCACTTATCCACACCGATTTAATGAGCACTCACTCACTCAGAAGTTGTATCTGAGAGAACAGGGAATGCACAGGTTTCCAAACTACTGTCAGTATTGCAACTGGCGCCACCACTCTCTCCGCTCCCCTGGTGTGCCAATGTATTCTCCCCAAATTTGGCTGTGTCCGAAGTTCTTCTTCTGATGTGCTGATACGCCTACTCAGTAAATACAATTGACCAGGTAGGGTACACACTTAGGCAGACCTGCTCTTAGTGTAAATGGCACAATCCAGTTATTGGCATTACTTTGATAATTTTCCAGAAATTCCTACTCAAAATCTCACGATTTTGCTACACCTAAAGTTCAATTTTAATGAACCCAATTTTTTTCTCTCAAGATATGCCCGCATGATTTCATTACACCCAAAACTCAGTTTCTGAATAGAATATATTTACCTCCAGTATTACAGATATGAATGCCACACTCTCCTTTTCCCAATTGTGTCCATTTATCCTCACCACATTGTATACCAACTGAAAAGAATCTGAACATTATTGAACATGAACAATTGAAGTACATAAACGAACATTCAGAAATTGTACATGACTAAATCGAACACAAGATTGGACGTACCAATTCCTGGTCCACATCCCGTAGCCCAGATATTGACGCCAGATGCACTCACTCATCCCGTCCAATTTTAAATTAACCGAAACTCAATAGTATCTGCGGCAACCGAATATCTGGATAGACATACTAGTCTTTGGACCACATCAGTATCAAGATCGGAAAGTGAGATCGTGTTTTCAAAGTGTGTCCCGTCCTACACCAGAAATGGATTTCATAATTTCAGTTTCGCGGGTCTCTCCATTACATCCTTCTAATAATCACAATTACAAATGAAGAACTCCTAATTTGATCTTATCTCTGAGTGTTATTTACTTACTAGAAAGTTTTGTTGAATTTCCCAAGCAGTTCACTACATCTAATTTTTGAGCTGGTATTCCCTGACAGAGCCATTAGACATCTGTCTCTGGTGGCATCTAAAGTCGGAAGATGATTAGATTTGGATTAACCTAAATGGCATACTGAACAAGTAGGTAACGTCAACTACCATTGGCAGCTCTAAAACTAAGATCGGATCGTATGGCCTAACAGGCGGCCGATCCTTTATTATGAAACCATAGTGCAAAGTGTTGTCGACCCCCGTCCATAACTTAAGGGTATGCGTCTGAAACGTCCGAACTGTTTGGAGAGAAGTTGTCCCTACCCGGGGATTTCCTTGACTGGCGCAAAGCTCACATCATCGTCATCCAGAAGGTGAGGTATACTGGGCAAGGATTTAGTGCGAATGTAGGAAGGTATTATAACATTTTTCTACTCCAGCAAGCGATAACATCAGTCTGCATAATACACCTACTGATTAGATTCGCGGGCCGGATAGACATTGTAGCAAGTGGAACCATATTTCCGTATAATGAAATCAATGAGGCAATTTGACTATCTATTGAGCATGACAGTAAAAACCTGGTTGTTCGCCGATGATTGGTACTAACATGGACTAGCATCACCATCTATTCGCAGTAATATCATCAAAGAGAATCGTACTTAACAAAACACAAAGTAAGCTATAGTTGTATAAGACTGGGATAACCACAATATAGCAGGTTCTTATGGAACGTGATATGTGAAAGATTAAAAACGGCCCTAGGAAATCTGGACGATATAGATATTGTCCAACTTAAGAGTTTTTTGAGGCGCTCAGGATGGTTCAACGGGAGAAACTAGGAACATCCAGGATGGCGCTCAGGATGGTTCAACGTGGTATCACAATGGACTATACAGTCTAAGTGAGTCTGTCTGTTCAGACTGCCACACTGACCTAACCTAACCAACCTGGAGGTTAGGAAAGAAGTATTGTGTTATTGTGGAATCATGCAGCTCTTACTTCTTTAGGGACCTAGGAAATCTGTTCGATATATAGATATTGTCCATCTTAAGAGCTTCTTGAGGCGCTCAGGATGGTTGAACCGGGGAAACCAGGGACATCCATATCTCTAGGTTCCGTGGCATCACAATGCACTATACAGTCTAAGTGGGTCTGTCTGTTTAGACTGCTACACTGACCTAACCTAACCAACCTGGAGGTTAGGAAAGAAGTATTGTGTTATTGTGGAGTCACGCAGCGATTTAATTCCAGACACCTGCCATTTCTGTCTTACCACCACGGAACTTTGTTTATGGTACAAGTGGCAGAATCTGTTTTGGTATTATGAATCATGGGACACATGAGTTACATAACGAATAATGCGATTGCACTAGCTGATCATGTTGTGTGAGTGAACAAGACTGGTACGAAAAATCTTGGATTACGTATTTTAGGGCATTTAAATTTGTAAGTAGGTAAATAACAATGTAGGGATTAATGGATAATTTGTAAGCAAAATGCCTGAAGGAATGTGTTTAACAGCACGTTTTTTCAATAGTTCCGAGCATTATAAAGCAATACAAAGACAAAATTTAAAATTACTGTAGCCCATCAAATAGAAATTGCAGAGGAAAAGTTAAATTTGGATTAATTGACCAAATTGTACCATAGGTGTTAGAAAAGGCGTGGCAATACAATCAGCTTTCATTCTTAGACATAAGTTTGTCAAAACTCTGATGATAATTTGCCAAATGTTACGAGTTAAAATAATCGTCTCTAAGAGGCACAGAAAGGGAAGTGGTTAAAGGAACGATGTTATACAAATGTTTCCAGCTATGCCTCATTCCTGAGATGCAGGGGAATTTGTCTCCTTTCCACCAATTATATGTCTTGTATCCCATTTATAAGCCGCTAGGGAATTTATGTCATTTCCAGCTATTATATGTCTCGTGTCTTGTTTATGAGATGCAAGCAAATTTGTCTTATTTCCAGCCATCATAAAATAGAAATTAGTTCAAACTAATGCAGGTCTGCAAATAGAAATTAGAAGACTGAATTCAGTGAACTGGTCAAGTTTGTATAGGAGGTGCCAGAAGGTGTGGGATAATAAATTACCGGCTACAGTCTGCCAAGATATCAAGTTTTAAGAAACTTCATAAAGATTTGCGACAGTTACCTTGTCTGTCACCCAACCAGGCAAAAGGATATTGCCGACAGAAAAAAGTCATAAAACACATTTGGCCAAAAGATACTTGGTACTTTAAATAATTACTTTTTGGTGTAAAATTTTTTGCCATTTGCCGCATACTTTCGTCCCTTCAGCTGAAGATGAAACGTATTGAAATCTCTATTAATTAATTCCCTGAAATATGATAATGCAACAAATCGTATACGTAATCATTTCAAAGCGTTCCCCGATTTACCTTCCATTGTCCAAATGTTTTTTCGTAAAAATAAACACAATTCGAAAAATTTATGTCATCCGCCAGTCTACGGTTTCATCCTTTCGATGCTAAGGTACAAATTGCAAATATTTGTCCACCCGCCTGCCATGGGAGTGTGTTAGCTGCCTGCCATTCATCATCCGATTCGGACAGCACTGATAATGGCAATATTGGTCATTCGCTCTCAATGCACACGCAGTATTTTATTCAATATTTTTTATTGTATACTTTCACATGTAGATATTCCTGTGAATATATTTACTTAAACGCGCACACACAGGCACACATTTATTTGGTCATTTCAGCAAACACTTTTGTATGTAAATGTAGGTACGAGTATATCTGCATATACATCATCATTCATTGATACATTTTTCTCACATTGTTGCGTCTGCAAAACAGCTGCATTCCCATCGCGTCCTCCTCATCGTTCGCGCTGAGACTTTGCAGCTTTGTACCGGCGCATTTGCAAGGACTCTTTGTTCGGGTCTCTGTTGTGAGATGCGCTCGTGGGAAGTTATATGACGTTATGTGCAACTTTAACAGAGTGCACATGTATAACAGTTTCATGCATATCGTAAATGTTAATCGAAAATATTACACTTTCATAGAGGTCATGTTAAAATTTACCTATTTTATGTTAAGTTTGGCAGAACATAGAAAATGCTAAGTGAGCCAACATGGTCATATACAGAAATGCCATGTTATTTAAATGGTTTACCATATGTTACATGAAATCAATCAGAATAGAAAATCCAATCTGCTGGGCTTGTGTCGCATGCAAATAGAAATCGACATTCTAATGACTGATAGAGTTGCGTGCAGTGTGAAAATGCATGCGGGCGAATATAAGATGTAGGTATGAGTTAAGTTATTGAAGCACTACAATATTTCAAGGCAGCAGAATTGGCAAATGCTCCCGTATATTTTAAACTATTTTTGAAAACTGTTTTCTAGTATCCCCTGTTTAGTGGTAATTATAAAGAAAGTGGTAAAGACAAATGTGAAACAACCCATTCTATTCATTTACAATTTGTTTCTTCCAATAAATGTTGGGTTATCCATTTAGTGGTTTCAAAACTCCCGGTCTGGCAAGGCTGCCAGCTGTCAAATATCAGTCATCTAAAGTGCTATTTATTTAGTGTAAGGTTGTCATTTACTAATATGATCCATTTAGCAACCGAAGAATGCGTAAAAATAATTAAAACTTACCACAAAAGTGGTGATTCAAACGTGGGCTTTCTATCGAACAAAATTTTCTTCAGCGATGAAGCTCATTTCTCACTCGGTGGTTATGTCAACAAGCAAAATTGTCGCATATGGGACTCGGAGTATTCCGAAGTGATTGTGAAAAAGTCATTGCATCCGGAAGAAGTGAGTGTTTGGTACGCAATAAGGTCTGGAAGTGTAATTGGGCCGTATTTTTTCGAAAATGACGCAGGAAGAACCTCACAAGAATCCACTGTTGCAACCAATCCAGAAGCGGTCATTTAAATGGTACATAATTTCACAGGTCCAAGCATTATAATGAAACACAAGTTTATTCAAAATCATAGCTTTATATGTGTTTTATTTAACTTTACTTTTGAAACCGAAAAATGGGTAACCATTTATTATTTATGGTGGCATTTGACCAACTTGGATAACTCGCATTTGCTTACAAAACTTGAGTATACAGATAGACATACCATAAAGTAACGTAGGTCCGAATCAGCGTCTGGCTGTACCTAAGTTTCTTATAAGATTGGGAAGAGCAAAAACGGTTTCCAATCAAACTCAAAGAAAAACAGGCACCCCCAAGCTGCATCTCTAGAGATACGTTGAACCTAAAAAGTACCAGAAATTGATCATTTAAAATTCTCAGTGCCACGTCGGCACAACTGTCCTCTATGCTGGAGCGGAATTTAAGAGCGATCTTTCAGTTAGTTTGCTTACAATTCGATGCTGAGGTACAAATTGTAAATATTTGTCCACCCGCCTGCCATTCCTCATCAGAAAGTTTTGACAGTTCATCACCAACAGTTTTGTCAGTTCACATTAAGTGTGTTTCGTGATTTTTCGTAATGTCTAAAAATATTGAACAAAAAATTTGGTATTGTAGATGGAATGTCGGTTGGCAATTCACTAAAAATGTTACAGAAGATTTTGGGGAGAATCAACTTTATGAAAAAATACGTGCATAAAGCTTAGATCCCACTATCGGCGCACATAGCACAATATGTACCGATTTTTATTGTGCTACATCGGTGCGTTTGACAAGGATTTGGGCAATTACTTTTTGAGCAGTCACATTATCATCGCATATTGTGCTATTTGTTTTCGGTACATGTCGGCCGGAAGAAAAATTTGTGCATAATCTGCAAAACGTGGTCACACTATCAGCGCACTTTTTGAGAAATTGAATCATATGTTTTTTGTTTACATGTCTTCGCTGATTGATTTACAAAATTGAAAATCAATTTCTTATTTTATAGCATTAAAGCGGTGTAATAAAAAAGGTAAGCAAAAAAATAGTACAATAGTACTCGTGGCCTTTTCCTTTTGTTTTCCGGGTTTGATGTAGACAGTTCTTCAAAACTTGTTTCGCCTTCTAAAATTTCGTAGTCTGAATACATTTTTAATGATTTTTTTTTTGTGACTACGCGTATTCAGTTTAAATTTTCTTTTTTGTGCTTCTTCCGCTTTTCTTGTGTTTACAAACAGTGTTGTTCTTAAAAATCGGCGCTAATTGTTAACTTTGATCGGTGTGCAAGTGGCCGATAAAAATTGTCGCATTTTTAACAATTTTATTGTTCCACTTTATGTACAGAGTGTTCACATTATCGGTGCAACAGGGTTGTATTTCATTATTTTTAGTCAGCACGATTTCGGCACAGATTGTCCCATTTTGACAAATGTTGTGCGTTCCCACTATCGGCCTATTGAATTTTACAAAAATCGGTACATTGCGCCGATAGTGGGATCCCAGCTTAAGAGTGATACTCGAAAAAGATCGAGATGCCGGAAAAGATTTACTTCGCCCTGGTCTGCTTTCAACGTTATCAACTGATTTTTGTAATGTCTGAAAATGTTGAGCAAAAAATTTTATATTGTGGATGGAATTTCGACTGGCAATTTAATAAAAATGTTACAGAAGACTTATGGAGAATCAACTTTATGAAAAATACGTGCATATGAGTGGTACTCGAAAAAGATCGAGATGCGATAGAAGATTTACTCCGCCCTGGTCGACTTTCAATGTTTTCATCTGAAGTTAACGTCGATAAAATGAAGAAACTGTTAACTGAAAAATCATCATTTAAAATTGAAAAAAAAATCAGCTAAAATTTCTGTGTCTGACGAATCAATTTTTACCACCAAATTATATCATTGGTTGGATATGAAAAGCGTTGTCGCTCGACTAGTTCCGAAAGAACTAAATTTTTTCTAAATACTCAATCGCATAAAGGTGACTTAAGATGTATTAGAAGAAGTCAGTTCCGACCCCGCACTCAGCAAACGCATTATAACTGGCGATGAGACGTTTGTTTACGAGTTTGATACGCAACCCAATCAACAGGCACCAGAATCGCCCTTTCCGTATGGGATAAAGTTATGTTGACTGTTATCCTTGATTATCGCAATGTTGTGCAGTTGGAATTCTTGCCAAAAGATCAAGTAGTAAATATAGAATATTATCTGGACGTTATGCTGCTTTGGAAAAAAGCAAATTTGCCGAATAAGGTCAGATTTATGGAAAGAAAACTTATGGATTTTGCATCATAAGGGAACGAATTTTTGGCCAAAAGTTCAACAAGTTTCATCGAACAATCACTGTATCCATCTGATACAACTTCGTCCATCTGATACAACTTCGTCTGGCTTTTTTTCCTTGCCAACAAGACTCTACCACTCCGAGGTACTCATTTTCAGCTAATAGAAGGCATAAATTCGCAACAAGAACTGAAGTCTTTTTCGGAAAATGCGTTTGAACAATTATTGGATGTTTGCATCATTTGTCGACATAAGTGCATTATTACAAGTGGGGCTGCAAATATGGTGCAGCATTTAAATATTTGTTAGTGGGTTTTCCTAAACTTTCATATACTAAAATCAAAGAAGCCATATTTGTTGGCCCTCAGATCAGAAAGTTATTGAATTATGACAAATTTTCGCAACGTTTATTGGAGAAAGAATATACAGTCTGGAAATCTTTCAAGAGCATCGTGAACAGTTTTCTTGGAAACAATACGAGTGAAAACTACAGACAAATTGTTGCTGAATTATAGAAAAATTATGACGAATTGGGTGCACGAATGTCGCTCAAAATGAAATTTCTTCATTCGCATTTAGATTTTTTTCCACAAAATCTAAGTGCGGTAAGCGACGAACAAGGCGAGAGTGTTCACCAAGATTTAATGAAAATTGAAAGAAATTATCGAGGATTTTGGGACAAAATCATGCTGGGAGACTATTGCTGGACTCTAATACGTTAAATCGAACCAACAAAATATAAACGACGTTCAAATAACGCCATTCACTTTTAAAAATTCATTGATTTTTAAACAAACTAATAATTTTTTATGTAAAAAACGAATAAAAATATTTTTTTTGTGTCTCAAAAACCTGACGTGATAGAGAAAAATCAATTACAGATTCGAATTCAGTCCATCAAATTGCACTAGAAAAGATATTTGGTTGCTCCAGTCCAAAAACTTGTTAGCTAGTGTAATAGACATTTTGTGTTGTATTGACCTCCAGAACTTCCTTGACAGAACGTAGTCACAGCTTATCCCCGCGAACTATCCTCCTCACACACAATGTTATACACAGTAGACTTTATAATTTTTGTGGTGAAAACCTTTATAATCATGCGAATATATTAAATCCAAATACATCTCGTTATTGTGATCTTTTTTCTCTCCATTTGTAAAAGCACCACAATGAAGAGTTGAATTCACAACTGTGTTGTTTTTGCTAACAGACAAACACATTGCATCAATATAACATATATCCTTCTCCGAAGGTAAGATTCTTCTTTCTATTAAACTCATTTATTCCAAATTGTTATGTTATCATTACTTTTATGTACATATTTCTGAGCTACATTCATATGGACATCTTACAGCAAAGCCCTAATGCGTTAAAACACATAGAGTTCATTCCTGAAGCTGGCACAGTTGCACTGACAGGTGGTGAAAGTTTATTGAGTATTAGATGGCAACTGCCACAAAAGCCATACTTGTTTATGAAAAATCACACTCAGGTAAGTCCTTGTATGATGACGAATGTCTCATTTCATTTGAGGAAAAAGACGACGCATAAATGGCAATGCTGCAGCCAATTAGAAGGCATGAAATGCGGGAATGCTACGAAAAAACAAATTCCGTTGCATCTCACGAATGAGACATGGGGGAGCTTCTCACATTCAGCGAGCCTACTCGCATTCTATTTTTAGACTCATTCAATGGGACATACAATTTAACGACAATTTCAAATGTCACAGTTTAAGAGCCATTTAGCAGACTTGCCGATTACTCGACTATTCGTAGTGTTCGTCAGACACAACAAGGGGCCGCCTCTCAAATAATGATAGGTGGCTGTATGTTGGGGTGAAGCTGGAATCATGCAAACGATAGCCGCATATATTAACCATCATCTCACGTTCGGTCGGAGAATGCAATTAAGGAAGATAAGAGAAACAGGCGATGATTTCAAATGGAGCAACCGAAGAGGTTAGTATTTTGAGGACAACGAAGGAAAACTGATCGCGGATAAGCAGCTTGAGCAGCAACCATATAGAAAAATGTTCTACAAGCTAGTACTTCCGGAAGGCGTCACAAGTGAGAATACCTCACCTCACCTAACCAAAAAGCCTTAATGAAAGAAGAATGACGATATCATGGCTGCAGAGAATTTTAAAAAAGAAGAAAGAGCTACATCTCAATCCCATCGATTCGAAAATTATTTGTAGCCCAGACTTAGTTCTATTATGCTCTTGCAAAATGAAAGGTAGGCAAACATTTTATCTACACATTTTTGTTTTTTTTTTATTTATTTATTCGGCTTGTAATTTAAAGCCTTCTGGCCAATTGTAGGTAAATTACAATATGTAACAATTCGTCTATTCGTCTGCTCAATAACATAAATTTAAAAAATCACGTGATAAAAATTAAATATAAAATTTATAAAAATATAATATGATTTTAAAGAAGGTATGATTATTAATAACAAAAAAACAAACTAAGAAAAAAGACTCATTTAGAAGTTAGTCGGTATATAATCTGGAAATATAAGATAATCGGTATGTACTAAAGGCTGATCACAACTTAATTGAGAACAGAAATTTACAGGAAAGTCTGAAAGTGTTGCAGAATGTGCCTTTTGTGAGAATCAGGACATAATTTACAATATTTTAAAAGGCTTGGTAGTAAATTGTAAATTCGTGCTACTCTTACTATAAAAGCACAACTCATCTGTGTGGTTATTTTAGGAATAAGAAGCTGCTTACTACGAGTGGAATGTAAGAAATAGAACGAATTAAAAAGAAATTGAGAACTACACAGTCGAACAATTTTATAAAATAACAACAAAGACCTCCAATCGACATAATTTTTAAAACTAACTCCTAACTCTATTATACGTCATCTGAATTTTCCTCATATTTTGTTTATTACTATATACATATATAACTCTAAGGAACATAGAATACTAGGTATGATATAAGCATGATTCTTAATCAATCAAGGCAACACTAAATCAGTGTTATAAAAACTTCGAAAAATGGCCTTAGACAGACAGACCACCTACTGTGCGTTATCTTCAATATATGAGATGTGTTCAAAAAAAAAAAAGTGAATTTTCATTTTTCTCAAAAAATATTTATTTATTCATCAATTTATATTTTATCACCCTCTAGGTAGTCCCCCTCAGACATAATACACTTGTGACAGCGTTTTTTCCAATCCTCGAAGCAGTTTTGATATGCGCTTTTTGGTATGTCCTTGAGCTCTCTCAGCGATTTGGTTTTTATCTTCTCAACCGTCGCAAAACGCCGTCCTTTCGTGGGTCTCTCCAATCTTGGAAACAGGAAAAAGTCGCAGGGGTTCAAATAATCTCTCACAAGCAAAGACCAGTGAGCAAGTGCATTATCATGATGCAAAAGCCATGATTTTTTTTCCACAATTCCGGGCGTTTCTTTCCTATTGCTTCACACAACCAGCGCATAACTTCAGGGTAATACACCTTATTTACAGAACGACCTTGTGGTGGTAAGAACTCCTAATGCACTGCGCCATGCTAATCGAAGGAAACAGTGAGCAAAACTTTGACATTTGATCGAACTTGGCGTTTTTTGTTCTTATCTCTCTTGGACTCTTCCGTTGGGACGGTTGGGCTTTGGTTTCAATATAATAACCATATACCCCTAATACGTTACCAGTTATGACCCTTTTAAGCAAATCTGGATTATCGTTGACTTCATTCAACAGTTCCTGAGCGATGCTCATACGACGTTGTTTTTGGTCAAAATTCAGCAATTTTGGAACGAACTTTGCTGCCACATGCTTCATGTCCAAAATTTCTAAAAAGATTACATGGTACGAGCTAACCGATATGCCGACATCCTCAGTAACTTCTCTAATTGTGATTTGACGATTCTCCATAACAATTTCCTTCACTTTCTCAACATTTTCATCGGTTGTTGATGTGCTGGGGCGTCGAGAGCAAGCGTTGTCATTCACATCTTCTCGAGCTTCTGTGAAAAGCTTGTAACACTTGTGAACATTTTTTTTTTTTTTTGTTTTTGACTCAGAGGACTCTCACCGTATACCACCGTCAACATTTCAAGTGTTTTTGATCACTTAATTCCATTTTTTGCACAAAATTCGATGTAACTTCTTTGATCCATTTTTTTCGATAGCAGAAAATCACGGAACACGCAAAACACTTGTCTTATTTATGCCTCTCACAAACAAACTAAACATGCTATATAGATAAAACCGTCAACATATCTTCGAGACGTGTGTACCAACATAAAAAGAAATAATAATCGGAAGTCGAATGTGCGTAGTCCACGAAATTTGAAAATTCACCTTAATTTTGAAAACACCTCGTATTTACGGAGATGATAACCAAGATTAAGCTTTCTTCTACAGCCTCGCCAGCATTGGGAAGGAGTCAACAAAAGCGAGTTTGACACCTACATAAATTTGTTGTAGATTCTGTTCCCTGTATATGCTAACATGGTTTGCTACGATTATAGCAAGTTATTTATTTCTTCCTTACGAGACAGACAGTTAAAGCACTGTGTAAATGATCAATCAGGCCACTATGCAATTATCCAATCAAAGTCACTGTGTAAATATTCAACTGAAGTTGCTGTGCAAAAAAGTTAGTCGAAGTCTAAGTGAAAACTCAGTTGCAAAAGATGTTAAACAGTTTATCGAGACAGTGACCTGTATAAACAGCCGCTTATCCACCGCGTCAATGTATAGGGGAAACGCCTCAACAATTTTATTGACGCACAACAAGCGCCAATTCTATTTTAAAATTTTTATAAATGCTTTGGTGTCACAGCAGCCCTGCAAGAAAACCTTATCATTAGGTATATTTTATAATATGCATTTAATAAGAGTTACTGCAGACCACAAGTTTTACTGACATACATTGAACATCTTTAAATTACACATTGCTGCACATATTTGCGGCTTTCTGTTGTTGAAGGACGCAGAGCTCGCGAGCGCGTTGATTATTCTTGGAGAGACGTCAATATTATGCGAGCTCTGTTTTAATAGGGTGCATCAGTATTGGTTTAGTGTGCAGCTATCGTTCGTACACCGGAAAGCGTTAGAGAAAGGGAATGATGCTACGAAAGTCAAATGGAATTGGTCTATTTTTACTGGTGTTATGCTGATGGTGTGGTGGTGTTATGCACGAGCAATTTTGTTAAAACCGTCATATGAAGCATGTAGCACCAATCTTGCTGAATCCCACATAATGACACAAAGATGTGCGTCTGTTCTGGGAGTCATCAAGAGAAATGTATTTAATGTAATAACAGAAAGTGGTCAGACGCAACAAAATACCGTGTAATATCTGGCAATTTATAGAAAATACGAAGTGTATTCTGCACTGAAATCAATGCAGAAATCTGAAAAGATTTATTTTTAACGTTTTAAATGTTGAACATGCATAAGTTTCAATTATTCGACCTAAAAAAAAACAAAATTGAAACACATGTCCGGATTTTCTCTCTGGATGCTATTAATTGATGGACACGCTAACTCAATGGGTAATTTTCAAAATATAGGGTTATACATTTTTCGGTTTCAAGTAAAATTAAATAAAATACACATAAAGCTGTGATTTCAATGAAGCTTTTATTTCATTAAAATGCTTGGATCTTCCCATTATGTACGAAATACAATTTTTTTTCTGCTTTGTTTGTTTTATTGGATCGCTCACATAGTGAGCCTGACAATAAGTAGTTGAATCTTAAATCTAATTGTCGACGAGTATGTATTTTTCCCGCTTTGTTTTTTTTTTTAGCTGTATGCTTTTTTTTTGGTTACACGATCCTCTGAGATCGGCAGGGATTAGTTTGATATACAAAAGCTCACGGCAGCTTCTGAATTAGCAGCTCTAACGGTCTGCACCTATAATGGCAGTGGTAACTCTTGCAACCTGAAACGTCCATATAAACTCTCGTCGGAGGTTAACATTTAGTTCAATTGTTTTAGTACCGTACACAGGAATTGACGATCCATTTGCTGCGTATAGATTAGCCGTGATGGCATGATTTTTGATGTCAATCGTTGTTGCAGGTAAAATTGACACGTCAGCGCCCGTATCAATTAAAAACTTTTGCCCGTTTTTGATGTTTGTGACAAAGAGGCGTTTCGTCTTATTGACATCGGGCACATTGCCTCCGTTATGTGTCCGAATAACTAGTTTTTTTCATGGGTTGTGCTGCGATTGAATTTGCAGGGCGACCTGCATTTTTTTGCGTCGTTACCAAATCTGTGGTTATAATAGCACGTCTCAAAACGTTGTTTGGATGCTGGGCGTGCGCTGTGGCGCGATGGCGTTGATGTCCTGTTTTCTCTGTAATTTCTTGAACGTGAGCGCGTCTTGTGCAAATATTTCATTTGCCTTGTGAGCTCGTCAAGTTGATGCTGCATTCGATCAAATTGACTTGCGCCTACCTGCGAGACGTCGCCACCAATGAGGCATGCACCTGATGAGTTTGTTTTTGTGGCTTCCATCACCCGATCTGCCATTGTAGCTGCCGTAATTAAATTTTGTAATTTTGTCGTCTGCAGATATGATTGCTCGAATCTGGTTTGGTAGATTTCGCAGCCACAATTGCATCAGCAACTTATCCGTGATTGATGTTTCAGCAGCTCTGCTCCGCATTTCTGCAAGTAGTTGCGAGGGTTTTCTGTCACCTAGTGCAAGATCACTCAACATTTTAGTGATTTTAGTGGGAGTACTATCTCCAAATTCTGCTACTATCCGTTTTTGTATGGTTTCGTACATTTCGCATTTAGCTGGAGAAGTAGTTCGCAGATCGGCCAGCTTGTACATAATGCGTGTGGGAAGCTGTCCGATTATAGTGGAATACTTCCTTCTGTCCGACACAATGCCAGCTGCCTCAAAAGCTGCTTCGACTTGCCAAAACCACAAGTCGGTGTATTCTTCGACGAATTCTGGGAGTTTGCACTTACTCGCTCCTGAGCTTTTGTTTTTCTCCACCACAGCTTCTTCCTCATGGTGTGATGGCATTTTTTTGCCGTCGGGGTCACCAGTTTAGCGTACCTAACTCCACCCAGAAATGAAGAGAATAACTTAAGGTTGAAAAATGACTAGCTTTATTTTATTTAAAATATTATTGAAGAAATACGTCTGAACGGATCCTCTGCTGACGCGAAACTGTACCGTCTTCTTTTTAAAGCGAGGTCTGTTGTTAGCAAATCGTCTTCAACGCCAAGACCAGTACAGGTTGGCCCGTTACACCCTGATGAACATTACCACTGCTTGATGATGAAGTTGTTTATTTGAGTGCTTTTGATTTGCACAACAATAATAGCGTACACCATTATATGGTTATCCGATTATTAAACAAGTGACCGCCACAAGCGCAATGTTCGTACAAATGACCTCACAGTTTTATCAACCCGGGGGATTTGAATTACACACTACGTGAGAAAAGAGGCCAAGGCCCGGAATACATGAGCTGGGAGGCTCCAGGGCATTTAAATGGCCACATATGGATTGGTTGCAGCAGTGGATCCTTTTGAAGTTCCTCCAGCGTTATTTTTGAAAAAAAAAGCTGTCCAATGACACCTCCAGACCATAATGCGCACTATGCAATGGGTTTTTTTTTCACAATTTTGCATGTTGTTACAACCACCGAGTGAGAAATAAGCTTCATTGCTGAAGAAAATCTTGTTCGAAAAATCAGCATTGAAAGCCTATTGTTGTAGCACCTAATCGGTATCAATTCGGCTTCAATTGTTGCGTGACCGGGACTCTATATGGATGAAGGTGCAAATCTAAATGTAAAATACGCTATGATGGGCCGTAAGATAGACCCAATTGCTGAGAATACCTTGGAATCGACAAATTCAAATTCTCCGCCACATTGTCACTAATAAAAGCGATATTTTCGGCAGTGCGTACATTGCGTTGATGCACAGGTCTGACCACATCTATAACTCTTCCAGTCTCTTCAAATTTTGTAATAATCTTGCCAATGCCAAGTCAGTTATGCCGACCGTAATCACCCCGTATAGGACGAAAAGTCTTCAGATGTTAATCACAACTGTTATAGTAAGTTTTCTTCGGTTGTTAAACGATCCATATTCGTAAATGGCAAACTTTTCGCTAAATTAGTAATACTTCAGATGACACATATGCAACAGCTGACAGCCTTGCCAGACTGGCAGTTTTAAAACCACTATATGGATAATCCTAAATTATATTTTAGAAGAAACAAATTAACATTGTTGTACTCGAATACTCTCCAAGGTTGTAGCGATTCAAATGTTGGGACTGAATTTGCTAGGGCCAGCTGACCCAAAAAGCCTACTTAAAGGCATTAATATTTTTAGAATTGTTTCTAAATTACTGCATTCCAGAGTAGTTGTTTTAGCTATCATTCCTTCATAACTACTTTGAAAACTTTGCCAGATAACATTACAGAGCTATACAAATATTGTTCAAAAATGTTGACATTATGTTCCCAGAAGTAACTACCGCCATGGCAATTACGCACATATTTTAAACCATGACGTAATTGGTTATATAAAATGCGTCAGTGTTTAATAATACTAGCAAACCAGGTTTTGGACTGGATCAACCAAAGATCTTTCCTATGATAATTTGGTGGGCTAAATTCGAATCTGTAATTGGTTTTTCTCTATCACGTCAAGTGTTCGAAATACAAAAAAAAAATGTTTTTATTCGTTTTTTACATAAAAAATCCTTAGTTTATTTAAAAATCAATTAATTTTCAAAAGTGAGTAACGTTATTTGAACAACGTTTGTATTTTTTTGGTTCAATATCACATATTAAAGTCAGGCAATAGTCTCCCAGCATGCTCTCGTCCCAAAATGCTTGATAAATTCCTTCAATTTCCAATAAATCTTGGTGAGTACGCTCCCCTTATTCGTCGCCCCTAACGGCATGAGCAATTGGTATGGATGGTTTTTCATTACCATTATGGCAAAGGAGAGCTTTTAAACTGTACTTAGAGCCATCAATAAATAATCTCCATTCAGTTTTGTCATATGGCTGGTTCATTTTTTAAAATAAACCATCAACATCAGTACAGTATAGAATAGAGGGTTTCTTTTCAAAATATGCAGCCAATTCTAAGCTTCCATCTCCATAGATAATTACTTTTGTCCCAACTGCAAGATGTTTCCACTGCTGCATGTGTGAAGCTATTAATTCTCCATATTGCTTCGTTAAATGTAAATCCCGAATTAGATCATTCAGCTCAGCTTGAGTCACTAAATGGCGTTCACCATCAGGTTGATACAAACTACCACTACTGGTGAAAGATGTTTCGGACTCAGTGCTCAGATGTTTCGGGAACGACTAGTAATAGATCATTTGATGGATGTTGAACTGGTTTGGAAACCGATTGGACATTCTCGTAAGTAATATTTTTTCATTTTTTCATATTGGAACCGCAACTTTTGTTAAACAGAAATGACAATCGGTTTGGTGGTTACTTCACTCTCTCCAAAGTTGTGGAATTGAAAAATCGAAATAGATCTTTTTACCATTTGACCACTTGTGTAAAACAGTTCTGCAACTATTGTAAAATATTATTGGCACCGTCTTGTTGATATCACATGTTAATCAAGCCCAAAGCATGCAGTTGTGGCATTAACAAGTTTTCAATCATATCACGATATCACTCCTCATTGACAGTTACTGTTACGTCGTTCTCAAAGAAGTAAGGTCCAGTGATTAGTCCTCCAAATTGCACATCAGACTGTCACTTTTAATGGATGCAAAGGTGACAGATGAATAATTTGAGAGTTTTCTATTACTTTTTCTATTATTTCTATTTCTAGAACCGACTATTTATTCACATATTCATTCAAACGAAAATGTGTCTCGTCACTCATTATGATTTTTTCATGAAAATCGGGGTTGTCATGGGCGAGCTGTAACATCCTATTGGCATATGTGCGGCGGCGTAAATGGTCTTGTGGAAGAAGCTCTTGTGTCAACTGATTCTTAAATGAAACAAATGCAAATCCTTGTGCAAAATTGTGGACAAAGTTGTTCTTTGAAGGCCAAGCTAATGAGCACGGCGTCGAATTGAGATTGATGGATTGTTTTGAACACTTTCTTGAACAGCGGTGATGTTTTCAGCCGATCTTGTAGTACGTTATGGTCCATGCTTGGCCCTTTCAGCTACAGACCCTCTTTCTTTGAAAACATTCACAACACGATAAATAGTGCATCTTGTTGGCACGTTGTTTATCCCAAAAATTTCACGTAACTTTCTGGTCGTCACAGTAATCGATGATTGATTTTAATAAAATGTTTTAACCATTAAAACACGTTGGTTTATCGAATATTTTTCCATAATAAATTTGTCACGTCTCTACTTCACGACTGCCAGATATGAACTGTCAAGAATAATGTTTACCAAAATGGCGTCAAAACAAAGTGATACACCTTCCCGAAGGACACCCGGTATATACATACAGCTGCAATAATAATAAGTCTATTCGAATGAAATCCAATATTATTAGGTGCGAAACCAAGTCCTCGCTGTTTTTTTTTTTTTTTTTATAAAAATGCAACTGTGTTTTAAAAACTGTTTACAAACGATTCATTCAAAGTATTGCTCATCGCTGGCTACTACATTTTGCCATCTCTCTGACAAAGCTCGAATTCCGTCCGTTTGTAAAATTGTTCATATTTTGAAGCTATTCATGAATCTATCTTTATAGCTTCTAAGCCTTCAGCAAGAGACTACTACTACTGCCATTCCATTCTAAATATGTGCTTGCATGCTTATAGCATTCTACTCTTGCAGCTACATAATAAACCATCAAAGCTAATCCTATATTCAAGCAGGAATCCCCGAAGAATGATTACACAAACTTCAAACAAAAGCGATTTAACATGGAAATACGTAACTAATAGGAGAATAAGATAATTTTGGCAAACATTTCACATGTTTAACATCTGCTTAAACAGCAATTCAGTTCGGCGCATAAAATTCCATGAATTATTATTTTTTGCTATTATCCTTTATCTTTTCTATACAAGTCTCTGCTCTTTCCATCCGCCCGCTGCAGAGTAAAAGCTATGAGAAATGCAAGAAAGTATATAACGGATATGGGCTACATCATCATATTGGTATTAAAACAATGAAATTGAAATAATTTATAATATGGAGATGCGACGTGATCAAAGACGATTACTCAGCACGCTACACAAAATACAAGGATATTATCATATAATCATACAATGAATACGTAGTCAAATAAACACATGATCGCCCACATCAATTTCGTATTATTTGGATTGATGATAATGCCACATTACAGTGTTACATGTGTGTAATGTTTTGGGACTGAAGTCGGAGAAGATATACATATATTCGATTTTAACCATTCCATAGTATGTTTTAGAAATCTGAATCCTTCATGATGCACTAACAGCACCGATTCAGTCACAATGAAATCTGAAGATTGGCGTGTCGCAAAGCCCGAAACGCGTCATTCTTGTGAGAGGTTACTGAATTGAATGATATTCCAAACAAATACTTAAAAGCACTTTCAATTGGGAAAATTTCCTCTTGATCTCACAGCTAATTTGATGTACATCCTTTTGTAAAACTAGGCGACCTGACGTAATTTGAAAAAAAATTAGCTTGGCGACAAATTGAAACCTTATAAAACATATGTTTCAAGTTGTAAGGCGCCATGGTGTTTAGTATTGTTATTGGAACAATCAATAGTAAGCGATCTCAGTGAATTTCTAAACATGGAAAAAATTGGTCACCATTATGTAATTCAGAATTTCCATTTGAAAGGTCTCAGTCCAACCAATATAAAGGCTGAGCAAGATTCTACTCTTATGAAGTCTGCTCCTTCGTTTACGAATGTAAAATATTGGGTAGCAGAGTTTAAACAAGGCCGTACGAGTTGCTTAGGCGAACACAGTAGTGGTTGGCCAATTGAGGTGTACACACCAGACACTGTTAAGAAAATGTACAAAATGGTATTGAAGGACCGTCGTCCGAAAAGTGCGTGAGCTAGCTAAAATGATAGGTATTTCAAAAAGTGCCAAACATCGTATATTGGCCGAAGATTTGGAGATAAGAAAACCGCTTGCAAAATGGGTGCCGCGCTTGCTTTCAATAGAGCAAAGACAGCGTCATAAAGATGTTTCAGTATAGTCTTTGACGATGTTTTACCGCAATAAAGCCGAATATTTGCATCGATTCATAACCATGAGTAAGACATAAGGCCATCACTTCATACCTGAGACGAAGGAACAGACAAAGCAGTGGACTACAATGGGAGGATTGTGTCCCAAGAAGGCGAAGACGGTTCCATCTGCGGGCAAAGTCATGGCGTCTGTTTTCTGGCGCATGGAATTATTTGTAATGATTATATTCAGAAAGGAAAAACCATCAACGGTGAATATTATGCTAACTTATTGCAGTGTTGAGGTGATTAAATTATGGAAAAAAAGCCGCATTTGGCGAAAAAGAAAATGTGGTTTCATCAAGACAATGCTCCAGTTCACACATCCACTATTAAGATGGCCAAAATTAATCAATTAAAATTGGAATTGCTTCATCGCCTCATTCGCCAGATTTAGCTTTTTCGGACTATTTTCTATTTCCAAACTTGAACAAATGGCTCCACGGTCAAAGATTTGTCAAAAATAAAGAAGTAGAGTCTGCTATTTTAAGCACATTGACAGCTCTTAATACAAACAGGACATTAAAGGCCATTGAATGTCGCTGGAGGAAGAACTAAGAAAAGATTATGTTGGAATATAAAGAAAATTGTTTCCAACTTTTTTGTGCCTTCTCTGTTAGGTCGGCTGCAAATGTTGATGAGATACGACCGTTCAAAATGTTAAATGGTGTGTTCCGTGCCACGCTCTTTTCTCCATTTTAACCTTATACAGCATAAAATAATATCGTCATTGGTATTAACATACTGGTATATTTTTATAATGATCGGTCAGTTACTTTCACCATTGTAAAAGAATTTTAAAATGTGGCGGCACACAGGCCACTTTCTATTTTCTTTCCTTTTTAAGCCAGAAATTAAGACTATAAATCTTCAGTCAAAGTATTTTAACATAAAGTTTGCTGAAATAGTGTCACTTTCTTATGAAATATCAGATGTAAAGTAAAGTTTTAATATGACTCACTAAGTTCAGCGGGGAATCAATACGAATGGCATTAAGAAATTCGAATTACTTTTACATTCTTGCAAATGAATAATTTGATATTAAAATGCAAAACATTCAGAGATTCAGAAACTTTTGTCAGAGTAATTTTGAATCTGAGTGACACATTTGAAGCAAGTTTGCAATATATATTAAAATTTTGTATTCGAATCGATAAACTGGTCTTTGCCATTTAATTTTTAGAGATAATTTCATGTAAATGTTGTCCGCGACTCCGTCTCAAAATGTCTATTCGGAAGGTTCAATTTTTCGTCACTTTTTCAAGCGTTTCGGCCTGTATTCCACGAATAACGCTTGTTGTGTTATCCTATAAGGCTTCAATAGCGTTCGGCTTGCCTACATAGACTTTACATGGACTAATGAAAGAAATAATCAAGAGGCGTTAAATCGCAAGGTATTGGGGGCCAACTCACAGGGCCAAATCGAGAGATAAGCCGCTCCTCAAATTCATCCCTCAACATAGCCATTGTTTCATGAGCAGTATGACATGTTGCACCGTCCTGATGAAACCACATGTCAATAAAGTTCAACTCAGCCAATTGACACAAAAAGAAAAAATCCCTCGTGGTTGAGTAATACATGCCCAATTGCTGGGAACGGCGACGAATTGACATTTCACGATCGCCATTAACACTGGTCGCTACGGCTGCAACATTTTCTTCGGTACGCACTCTACGCATGCGAGTCGATGGTTTTATATTCAACAAAGTAAATTTGGTGCGAAATTTGGAGATAACAGCACGAATTGTTGATTCAGCAGGTCGATTATGACGAACATAAAATGGTTGGATCAAACGATTCACATTTGTCACAGAGCACAAATTTTGATAATAAATTTCAACGATTTACAATCGTTGCTCGTTTGTTAGTCTTTTCATGATGAAATGGCAGAGTATACTGTACACTTTTCGCTTTGACATATCACGTATGGACGCCATTACCAACCAGTGCTGCCAACCTGAAAAACTTAAGTGTTAAAAAAAATCACCCTATGTAAATGCGTCCTTTTACGTTTTTTTTATCAAAATTTCGGTGCAACCTCCTCATTTGTGTCATTGGCACTCACTTAAATGGCACTAGCCAACAAGGTTTTGGACTGGAGTAACCAAATATATTTCCTAAGATATTTTGGTTGGCTGAATTCAAATCTGTAAATGTTTTTTCTCTATCACGTCAGGGTTTTGAGATACAAAAAATAAGTTTTTTTTTTGTTTTTTGCATAAAAAATCATTTGTTTAATTAAAAATCAATGAATTTTCAAAAGTGAATGGCGTCATTTATTATTGTTGGTCCAGCTTCACGTTTTAGAGTTCAACAGTAGTCTCCCAGCATGCTTTTGTCCCAAAATCCTTGATAATATCTTTCAAGTTTAATTAAATCTTGGTGAACACCCTTCCCTTGGTCGTCGCTCAACACGCCTAGGTTTTGTGTGAAAAAATCTAACTGACAATGAAGAAAATGCATTTTAAGTGGCATTCGTGCTCCTAATTCGTGATAACTTTTCAATAATTCAGCAACAATTTGTCTGTAATTTTCACTCTTATTGTTTCCAAGAGAAAGCATCGTGACTCTTGAAAGATTTCCAGGCTGCATATTCTTCATCCAATAAATATTGTGAAAAATTTTCATCATTCAAAAGCTTCCTGAACTGAGGGCCAACAAATATGCCTTCTTTGATTTTAGCAGATGAAATTTTAGGAAAAACCGCTAACAAAAATATGAGAGCTGCACCATCTTTGTTCAGAGCCTTGACAAAATTCTCAAAAAGACCCAATTTTTTGTGCAGCAGCGGAAGAAGAATGTCATTTGGATCAATTAATGGTTTATTTGAAATGTTTTGGTGAATACTCAGTTCTTTTTGACTACTCTGTTCTGAGGTAATGATAACATTTAGCGCGACTATCTCATAGACAAAGGAAACAACAATATTTTGTGAAACCTTCTTGCTTGCATACCAGTCAACAAACCAATAACCTGAAAGAGATTAATTTACAGATATTTACGATGGTCTTTACTATACATGCAAAGAAATTCTAATCACACACCTTAAGGTCATCACAGATCTTCCATTTGTTATCGTTGTATTTGAGTAATGTCAAAATTTCATTCTAATTAACTCTAAGTGTAAAAGCCTACAAATGTAAATTCGGTTTTCATAAAGCGAAAATTTTGCCTCTTTTGCCAATTGTAGCGCATGGAAATCTAAAGAATAACATCAGAAAAATAGTTCCCACCATTTCCCAAAAAGTTATTGTACAATTTATATTATTTCTGCTCAACTCGAACCCCCCAACAGTCATTTTTATGAATTATATTCTCTGAATAATAACAACATACGAAACCATAAGAATACCATATTTACACACACGCACAGACTTACACCTACACAGACACACACACACACACACACACGCTCAACCCATGCACGCATAATCTGAGTGCATGCAGAGGATATAAATATTTCAGATATAAACGCACCCATGTGATGGGGAGTCTATGAAAAATATGAAAATTCTCTTCATTCATTCCCTCGACTTTTTTTCAATTTTAATAAAAGCATCATCGCAGCATAGAACAACAAAACTAACAACGACAGCAGCAACAGCAGCAGCATAAAAAGCAGCAGCAGCAACAAAAAGATTGTTAAAATATTTGCAACAATATCTTAAACATTGCAAGAACATTTTTGCATAACAATGGTAGCGGAGCAACAGCAGGAAACGTGAAATGAGCAGCTAACAGCTTTGTTGTGTTATAGCCGCTTACGGAGGATGTGATGATATGATAATACTTTAGAGATTAATACCGCAACAGGATCTGAGGAGAACAGCGACTCTTGTGATACTTTAATGCTGTGGCAGCGGAAGGGGGAATAAGTTGCAATACTTGAATTGAATTTATAAGTTATTTGGCGTTGCAGTACGAAAGACGAGTGTATATGATCGATGATGGATAAGTACGAGGGAATAAAAAATAAAAGTGAAGTTTGGGAAAGGACTGTTATTGGTTTTATGGAGCAACTGACTTGAAAATTCCAGGTTAAACCCGAATTCAGTGTTTTTCGCGTACAATAAAAGAAAATAAGTTTTTACGCTAATAACGTTGTTTGTGAAAAAAAAGCCATCAAATTCGTTTTTATTCATATTTATGTCTACTTACAGTTGTTTAATTGATTTTACCACAAGTTTTCGATGAACCAAGACCGCATTAATTTGCGGTTTGATTTTACACTCAAAAAAAGTGAATCAATGTTGAGCCATGAACCCAAATTAAGTAAAGTTGTTCTCCACGTGGTGTCAAATAACTTCTCATTCTGAATAAGTATGTATTATAAGAGCATTACTGAAGGAAGTTTGTGTACGTACTATTTCTACGTGTACTCCAGTCAAATAAAATGTAGCCAATACAAATTCCGCTTACTTGTTTTAAGCAAAAATTTACTAGTGTTAAGCACATTTGGTATTTTGAGTATGTTTTCAAACAAAATTCTGTATGAAATGTTTTTTCTTTTTTTGAATTTATTAAATTCCAATCTTTCGATATCCCTTCACATTCGAAATTAAGGGCAAATCGCCATCATTCTTGCACAACAGCCTACCTAAGATCTACACAGTATCCTTTACACAGGGTGATTTTTTTACCATTTAAGTTTTTCAGGTTGGCAGCACTGGTTGGTAATGGCGTCCATACGTGATATGTCAAAGTGAAAAGTGTACAGAATACTCTGCCATTTCATCATGGAAAGACTAACAAACGAGCAACGATTGCAAATCGTTCAAATTTATTATCAAAATTCGTGCTCTGTGACAAATGTAAATCGTTTTATACAACCATTTTATGTTCGTCATAATCGACCTGCTGAATCAACAATTCGTGCTGTTATCTCCAAATTTTGCACCAAAATTACTTTGTTAAACATAAAACCATCGACTCGCATGCGTAGAGTGCGTACCGAAGGAAATATTGCAGCCGTAGCGACCAGTGTTATGACAATCGTGAAATGTCAATTCGTCGCCGTTCTCAGTGATTGGACATGTGTTACTCAACCACAAGGATTATTTTTTGGCCCAATTGGCTGAGTTGAACTTGGTTTACTTGTGGTTTCATCAGCAGGGTGCAACATGCCACACTGCTCGGGGAACAATGGATATGTTGAGGGATGAATTTGGTGAGCAGCTTATCTCTGCGAGTTGGCCCCCAAGATCTTGCGATTTAACACCTTTTGATTACTTCTTGTAGGGTTATGTCAAGTTCTTAGTCTATGTGGACAAGCCGAACACTTTTGAAGAATTACAGGATAGCATAACACGCGTTATTCGTGGAATACGGCCGAAATGCTCGAAAAAGTGTCGAATAATTGGACCTTCCGAATGGACATTTTGAGACGGAGCCGCGGACAACATTTACATGAAATTATCTTTAAAAATTAAATGGCAAAGACCAGTTTATCGATTCCAATACAAAATTTTAACATGTAATGCAAATTTGAGTGTTTTATTCGATTTTTAAAAAGCTACGATACAAAAAATCAGCCTTTATGTGATCATCAGAAATCACAATCCTCTCAGAAGCCTAAAATGCAGTTGGCACATGCCTTCAGTCACAAATATGAAATAAATCGTAATTTATTATTATACCAACAAATTCTCATTGTAGATCGTAATGACGTCGTTGTGCAAAAGATGGCGATTTTCCATTAATTTGAAAAGGACACTGGACATTTTCGCTTCGTATGCATAATACGCTTCTAAGAAAACAAGTATACGAGGTATGTTAAAAAATAAGGAGAATTTTCAAATTTCGCAGGCTACATACATTCGATTTTCGAGTATTTTTTTTTTTTTATGTTGATACACTCGTCTCGATGATATTTTGACGGTTTTATCCATATAGCATATTTAGTTTGTTTGTGAGCGGCATAAATAAGAAGAGCGTTTTGCGTGTTCCGCGATTTTCTGCAATCGAATAAAATGGATCAAAGAAGTTTCACCAAATTTTGTGTAAAAAATGGAATTAAGTGCTCAAAAACACTTGAAATGTTGACAGTGGCATACAGTGTCACTCTGAGTCTAAAAAGAATGTTTACAAGTGGTACAAGCTTTTCACAGAAGATCGAGAAGATGTGAATGACGACACTCGCTCTGGACGCCTCAGCACATCAACAACAGATGAAAATGTTGAGAAAGTGAAGAAAATTGTTATGGAGAATTGTCGAATCACAATTAGAGAAGTTGCTGGGGATGTCGGCATATCGGTTAGCTCATGCCATGCAATCTTTTTGGAAATTTTGGGCATGAAGCGTGTAGTGGCGAAGTTCGTTCCAAAATCGCTGAATTTTGACCAAAAACAACGCTGCATGAGCATCGCTCAGGAATTGTTGAATGACATCAACGATGATCCAGATTTGCTTAGAAGGATAATAACTGGTGACGAATCATGGGCATATAGTTATGACATCGAAATCAAAGCCCAATCGTCCCAATGGAAGAGTTCAGGAGAACCTAGATCAAAAAAAGCAAGCCAAGTTCGATCAAATGCCAAGGTTTTGCTCATTGTTTTCTTCGATTACCCTGGCGTAGTGCATCAGCAGTTCTTAAATAAGTAGTATTACTTTGAAATTATGCGCCGTTTGCCTGAAGCAATACGAAAAAAACGCCCGGAATTGTGGAAAACAAATTCATGGCTTTTGCATCATGATAATGCACCTGCTCACTCATCTTTGCTTGTGAGAGATTATTTGACCACAAACAAACACCGTTATCATGCTTCAGCCACCGTATTCACCAGATTTGGCCCCCTGTGACTTTTTCCTGTTCCCAAGATTGAAGAGAGCCATGAAAGGACGGCGTTCTGTGACGATTGAGGAGATAAAAACCGAATCGCTGAGAGAGCTCAAGGATATACCAAAAAGTGCATATCAGAACTGCTTCGAGGAAAGAAAAAATTTCTGGCACAAGTGTATTATATCTGGGGCGGACAACTTTGAAGGAGATAAAATAGAAATTGACGAATAAATAAATATTTTTTGAGAAATATTAAAATTCACCTTATTTTTTTAAAAAAACCTCGTGCAACTTCTGTTGTACCAGTAGCATTGACAAAGTCATCACAAAGGGATTCGAAGATGTGCTTGTGACAAAATCCAAATTTTGTCATCCTTGTAGGTAATAATAATTGAACTGATATTCCAACAAACAACTTAAACACATTTTTAATTCGATATTATTACAGCTGATATACATTTCTGCCGCAAACACAACAATTTGCATAAAAAATTTTATATTTGACTCCATCAGTCAAAATTCAAATTATATAAAGCTGAAGTAAATTTTGCTGTGCCGCTTCACTAGCATTTTAAAACTTTTATTTTAAGATGTGAATCTAGCTTAGAGCCACGAGTGTGTAAAATTTCAAAATTCTTAAACACGGGGTGGCGCTCGAATCGTGCTACAAACACAAAACGTAATAGCGTTTTTTTCTGTGTGAGTAATCGGTTTATTTTTTATTTATTTATTATTATTTTTTTTTATTATTTGGCAGGTCACTATTTGGATCGTGTAGCGGGCGGTATTATGCTTTGCAGTCCATCATTTTCATCCATTTTCATCATTTGGGCGGGAGTTTGACGACATTCGTCCCACTAGATGAACTATTATTATTATTATTAGGTGGGTCAACATGTTTGCTGAACTTCAAAGCATCGCACGAAATCCGTAACATCGAGATTCCTATGTTTGGGTTCAAGACACAATCGCTGCTGGAGCATCGTCAATTCAGGCAAATCCAAGCGTTTTGATTCGAAACTTGCCGGCATAAATTGAAGTTAGCAGACGATAATTACAGTAGAAAATTCATGATGACTTAAACTTGTTTCCAAATTACAAGGAAGTTAAACTCTCTTGATTTGCTTATTCTTCTGGAATTTTGCCAAAAAATTATTTGAAATGACTGAAGAAGACAACAACTTGAAAAATTCATTGTTTATGTCTGATGAGGCCTATTTTGATCTAAACGGCAATATAAACAAGCAAAATTTCCGTAAATGGAGGGATTCTAATACAGAAATACTCCATGAGACGGAACAGTAGCCAGCACGAGTCCCTTGTGGGGCGCAGTTTCATCCGCTACTTGTTTTTAAGTACAAATAAAGGCAAGCCTACCAGTTTTTATTGTTTTTATTTTTTAATTTTTTCATAACATGTTTATATTGTGACTCTGTCCGACTCAAGTTTGATTGGCTTCTTAGCACTGCGTCCTTAGATCTGAAAATATCTACAACCTGCCGCTTGATACACTTTTCATCTCACCAGTCACCATCCGCTTCAGAAATGGCCGGATTTTCTTATGATTCAGCAGAGATTCGCAAATGGAAACTTGGTTCAGGAGGTTTTCTTGCTTTAACTCTTGTGGCACCCAAACATCGGACTTCTTTTTACGTCCGCCCATATTCAAGCGATAATAGACGAATTTTTGTGCAACGTTTGCAATAGTAAAACCGGCCTAAAATGTACAGATGGTGCCGGTAATTTGAAAAATATTATTTTGATGAAAAGTGGCAATCTTTTTTTAGCCACCAAAAGTAAACGATCTCAGTGAATTTGTAAATATGGATAAATTCTTTCGTTATATAATTAAATAATTCCTTTTGACACGTCTCAGTTTAAATTCTATTCTGGGGGGGGGGGGGGGTCTCCTTCATTTACGACTGTAAAATATTGAGTAGAAGTGGTAGAGTTTAATCGAGGCCGTACTTAGCTGCCAAGATGAACAACGTAGTGGTCTACCAATTGAGGTTAAGAAACTCCACAAAATGGTATTGGAAGATCTCGACTGAAGATGCGTAATACAGCTGAAATGATAAGAATTTCAAAAAATTCTATACATTGTATATTGATCGCTGATTTGAAAATGAGAAAGGTGTGTGCAAGACGGATGCCGCGCTTGCTTTCAATAGAGCAAAAACAGCGTCATGAAGATGTTTCAGTAGAGTGTTTGGCGATGTTTCACCGCAATAAAACCGAATTTTTGCGCGAATTTGTAGCCATGGATGAGACATGGGTCCACCACTTTATACCTGAGTCAAAGGAACAGTCGAAGCAGTGGATTGGAATGGGAAAATAGTGTGCAAAGAAGGCGAACACGGTTTCATCTGTAGACAAGGTCATGGCATCTGTTTTTAAGATTGATTTATTTCATTTATTACCTTCAGAAGGGAAAAACCAACAACGACGAATTTTATGCTAATTTAAGCGATGAAATTAGGGGAAAAAGGGCGCACTTGGAGAAAAACAAAATGTTGTTTCATCAAAAAAATGCTCCAGTTCACACATTTACTATTGTGATGACCAAAATTAATGAATTAAAGTTCGCATAGCTGTTTAGGAAATTCTGTAAAAAGTTCTGATTGTTTTTAAATGAATAACAGACAAGTACAGTAGTTCCTATTATGGATTATATAGATCTTTTACTTAGATTACTGCAACTTAATAATTTGTCGGAATTATTGAGAAAATGTTGAGTTTTACAAAATTTTAGTTTCCAAAATCGCTTAATTTGCAAACGCAGCTGTCGCAAGTTATGATTATATGTTGCTCATTTGCGATCTCCGTCTAAGATTTAACAAAACATAAAGTAATTCCTCCATTTTCTGTATCGGCATTTAAGCATAAAATGTTTATGTTTATGTTGCCACAAGCTCATGTCGACACAGATTGAAAATATATCATTTACGCAAAAAACCGAGAAAAAAATAGCATACGTGGGCTGTAAGTTAATGAAGTTTGTAGTAGAATCGTCATTCAATTGATAAATGAACCGAAGATTGAAACTGCAGAATAAGTGCTATGCATTGCGTTGAATTAATTGGTTATAAAGAGTGGCACATAAGTAATGTTAACGGCGACTATATTGAATGCGTTCTTGTCCATTATTTGGTTTTAACTCGTGAACCAATTGCATCTTATATGGAAAAAGATGTAACACATGTAAAGTTCTTTGCAAAGACCGCCTAGAGAACTCTACCTGCTGATAACGTCGCCTGGTGGAAGTTTCGGGGTTTTCCTTAATACTTGCTTGCACTCGAGCAATGCTCACTTCATTTCGAACTGCACGAGGTCTTCCTCACGCGGAAGATCACAGACAGCCCCTTGTTGCCCACAATGCTGAACCAATCAGTAAATTGTTGGAGCGCCAGGAGCATTTCGAACATGAACGAAATTTCGATAAGAATTTGTGTCTGAATAATCGAATGGTGACTTTCAAAGTAAAACTGAACAACTTTGGTTCTTTGTTCTGTTGTGAGCCTTAATAAACTTCCCAAGTATTATTTAGTTAAATCTGTAAAAAGACGAAAAAGGAAGACTTTAACAAAAAATGTATTCACTGATTAAATCTTAACGTTGCTTATGCGCCACCCTATTGTATTTGGCGAGAGCGCACCGTTTCTTTGCCTCAAAAAGAAAATTCACTCCCTTCCGCCTATGATTCTGGCAAAACCTGTCCGCTTCCCTTTTTATTCCTAATTCACTACGAATTTCTACTCTCAAGTTCTCGTATACTACGGATTTACTTAGGCAATACCAAACCTTCTTCATGATGGAATGAATATTTTGAAAGTAATATCCTATATCAATTAATTCAAAAAAGATGGCAAAGATAATTAAAAAACTGTTCGGTTCATAGATTGACAATAAAGGCAAAAGTTGACCAAAAGAAGAGGCAGTTTTGCCTTTGTGTTATTTTTCAGTTTGTGGCAGAACCGCACACAAGGATACTCACAGTAACCAGGTAAACTCTATTTGACCAGCATTACAAGGACAATTAGTGTTTCAATTTATGAGTGATGTGTATTTTATCCTTGATTGTCTTTGCACTCCTAAAAATAGAATCTAAAAATGCTTGTTTATATTGAATGTTGTATTTTACAGCATTGGAAAAACGAAAACTTTTTTAAAAATTAAATAAGTTAACCAAAGAAACCTCAAGAGTTACATACGAGCACAAAGAATAATTTTGCAAAATAAAAATAAGGAATACAGCAACAACAAAGTAATATAAAACCCCAACACAAGAATAGTTAAGTGAAAAAAAAACGCACACACACACACAAGAAATTGAGGGAAAAGCCTTTACGTTTTCTTGAATAAATTTTATGGTTATATATTTAAAATGAGGCTCTAGCCCACACACACACACATACACAAACTGGTACACATTTGGTACTAACCACAACTACAACAATAGTTGGTTGATGATGCCATGACAACAACAGCAGCAACACAAGAAGCAACATCAGCAACAAGGGAAAAATAACACAACAGCCCAACAGCTATGGCAGAGAAAGATCGTGACGAAGGGAGCTGAGGAAGAGCACAAGAACTGTTGTTGCAACGTGTTTAAGTACATGTGAGGATTCTTTTTTTTTCTCTTCCACCAACTCTTCTCTTTTTTTAGAAGTAGTTCGAGTATATGCAACAAAACAACAATGCCTGTTGGCTTTGATGCATGTTGCCACAGCACCAGCAATAGCAGCAACAGCGGCATTCACATCAGCATCAGCGCCACTAAGAATAGAACAACTATAGCCACATAGCTTAATACCTACATATACACATATACAAGCATACATGTACATGTACTTGAAGTCATACCAACTAACCAGCCAACACTTCACACACGCACACTCTCTCATACGCACTTACATTCCTGTAGAAATGTACACAATCACCCCAAAGTCATGTAAAGGCGTTTTTCCTTCCACCAGTAGTCAAAGTCTCAGAATGCCTGGACCCCAAAAAAAAAAAAAAACAAAAATAATAATAAAAGCATGAACCAAATAATGGGAAACAGAAGTGAAAAGTGTGAAATCTCTATATAGATTTGTGTGCATGTGTGTGTTTTTCTAGACAGTGCATAACTTGCATTTACAATTGTATTACATTCATACATGTACTACATATTTATATATATATACATATATGTATATATGAATGTGAACATTTAGCTTTTTTTTAAATGAAAAGGTACAAAAGGACACTGCCCGCCAAAAGTCAACAATTTTTATGTTTGTGTCATTTGTAAAATTCATTTCAAAGGACACCCGTAGCGTCTAATTATTTGAAGATATTCTCTTGTAATCTACCTAACACATAGTTAATGTATAGTTATATGTATGCTGTGTATTGGTAAACCCAAACCGGATACGGATGGTACAAAGTAAGGCCCGCATCCATTCCATTAGCGAGTAGCGAATTCTTTACCCTCATTAGAGAGTTCAAATAACCGACATTTTCAGTATACTTGTATGAAAACCCGGTTATAGATTATTCGATAGAGAACAAAAGGAATTATTGAAAGGAAACAGTGGATTGGAGCAATAAATTCAACTTACTGTACTTTATATATCCACCTCCAATGATTGTGACTCACTGTAGAGTGGACAATGTACAGGCTCACTACCAACTATGTGATCGTGTTAAAAAAAAATAATCTCCTCATATGTGATATGCCAGCCCTGCTCATTTTTCTCACGAAAATTATTTTTTTAGTATTATTCAATAATCAAATTTAGGGCGATCCCTTAACAAGTTTGCGAAGAGAAATGAGACAAAAGAGCGTAATTTTTCAAATGTTAGATATTTAGGGCACTAACGAGAAAAAAAGATTCGCTCATAAGATACAGCTCACATCATCAGATAGGATGGGACGCTCACTTCGCATGCACGGCATATTAACTTTTACCATTTTTCCCCTAAAAACTCATATTTTTACGAGGATGGTCCCAAAACCAGTCGACCTAGATTAGGATAGGTTACGCCAGTGTGGCAGTCTGAATAGACAGACTCACTTAGACTGTATAGTCCATTGTGCTACCACGGAAACTAGAAGTATGGACGTTCCTAGTTTCCCCCGTTAAACCATCCTGAGCGCATCAAGAAGCGGACAATATCTAGATCGTCCAAATCTCCTAGGTCCCTAAAGAAATAAGAGCCTAGGGTTGATCCCCACCTATTTACTAGGGCGGGGCAATTGCAGAGAAGATGTTCTATGGACTCATTCTACTCTTCATCCCTGCAGAAGTCACTAATCGCAACCTTCAGTCTCATTGCATGTCTTCTAGTCAGACAGTGTCTCGTCATGACGGATACAAGAAATGAGGCGTCGGGTCTTGATAGCGGCAGCAATTTGTGCGAATGCTTAAAATCTAGGCGAGGTCACACCTATGTGGATTGATAACAGTCTCGGACAGACGCCCACCTAACATTTGCCGCTAAATATGCTCTATCTCGCAGTATGAGAATAGCTTGCAAGTGGCTAGAGGCATGCCCACGGACTCCAACTCAACTGGAATCTGTAGGGTTGTTCCTAGTCTTGCCAACTCGTTCGCTTTGCAGTTCCCTGGTATGTCCCTGTGCCCCGACATTCACATAAGGTAAATGTTGAGATAATGAGCCATCTCGTTAAGAGACCTGCGACATTTCAAGGCTGATGTTGAGTTCAGAAAGACAGAATCCAGAGATTTAATGGCAGTTTGACTGTCAAAGAATATGTTAATCCCCACCGCGGTGAAGACGCTATTTTCCCACTTCCTTAGCGGCCAAAATTTCGACTTGATAAACGCTACAGTGATCGGGTAGCATTCTTGCTATTCTAAGTCCTAGGTCTCTGCAGTATACCCCGAAACCTACCTGATTATTTAATTTTGAGCCGTCAGTGTAGGAGTCGACACACAGTCTTGTACCAGAAGTATCCACGTATCTCTATCTGGTATAAGTATATGGTACTTCTTGTCGAACTGTGGTTCAGCCAAAGTGCAGTCTATAGTGCCTGTTATGTCAGGCACCATGTTAAGGATTACACTGTGACCGTAACCACTTCTTGACCACTGTGGCAGCTCTCTTAGTCCTATTGCCGTAGCTGCTACAGTCTGCATACTAATTTTGTCCAGGGGTAGTAACTGCAAAATTACATTTAGTGCATCGGATGGGGTAGTGCGGATCGCACCTGTGATAAAATTAAATAACACACACATAAAAGTACAATTTCGATGTAACTTTTATTTCGCTATAATGCTTGGACGTTCTCATTATGTACTAAATATAATGTTATTTAAATGACCGCCTTTGAATTGGTTGGACTGGGCATTGAATCCTTTTAAGGTAGTTTCCGACCACTTCTTCGGATATTTCGGGCAGTATCTCCGCGACATCTTTATGAATGTTGCTTTTTAAATACTCCAACATTTAGAGAGGGTCTTCGACGTAGCTCTAAAAAAAAAGTCTAACTGCGTCAAATCGCACAATCTTGGTGGCCAATTGACGTAGTTAAGACGTGAATTTCCCAACACAGGAAATCAGTTGGAAATGGCTTGGCGGATAACTGCTAATACTGAAGCAAGCTCTATCTGCGTTTGACACGGATCTGCATCAAGCGTTGCCGTCAATTCAGTGTTTCGAAGGTTTTTCGTCTTCCTTCATGCGAACAGTCGTCGTCCCGACGGAAGAGAACTCTACATGTTGTTTGATTTAAAGCAGCTCTCGATGAGCTTCAGCTGCCGTTTCCTTCTATTGAAAGGAGAAAATCGATACTTCCCGCATATGACGATTATTTGGCACAAAATCATACATATTCGCACAACCAAAAGAATATGATGTCAAGAGAAAATCACTATTGTGTCGAGGCGGCATGTTTACCATATACCTAAGATTGGTTCATGACGTTTAGGTTATGGCATAATCAACTAGCACTTGCAGCTGGCGTCATCTATTGGCAAACAGCGGCAACGTAGCTGTGCGCCTAATATTTCTAATAATAATAAAAAGTGCACGGAGAACAGTTTCCTGCAGAATCCAACTTCCTTATTTCCTGTAGAAAAGTAGTTTTCTATAGAAAAATGTCACTGAGGACATCTTTTCCACAGCATAGTATTATGAGAGAAACTTTTCTCATTCGAAAATGTCATGAAGGATATCTTCTCCTACTGGTTGTTGTCATGAGTTACACCATTTGCTGTAGATAAATTTCAGAAAACTTTTCATGTCAGAAAAAAAGCGTTTCGTATAGAAAGGAGTCATATAATATAAAAGTAACCTTACTTAGACATGTCACTCTTACCAAAAGAACTTTGCACAAATAAAAGAGTCTTGGAAGAGACTTCAAAGAGGAAATTCACAGCGTTTAGAACAAAATCTGGGAAGACATTTGACTGTTATTGATATTATTGTTCTAAATCGTATCTTTTTCTGTATGATCAGTCCTACAAGTAACACTTCTATGCGATGATTGTATTTCATGGCTCTTTTTCGTATGAAATGTGTTTTCCAAATAATTTCTCCACACAAAAAGTTTCCTCCACGTCAATTCTTAGTATGTAAAGTGTTGTCATTCAAGATAATTCTTCATATGAAATGAAGTTCTCTTGAGACTTCTTCATACGGAGAACACCCTCCAAGATGCTGCTTCATATGAAAAGTGTCTTTCAAAATACTTCTACTTGTGAAAAATGTCTTTCAAGACATTTCATCTTGAAATTTGATTTCGCTTGAACTATGAAATGTAACTTCAACACATTATTCACGGTGAGCCAATCTGCGCTAATACTACGCAATATTGGTCTGACCTTTCGATGCTTAAAAAATGAATAACTTATATAAATAAAAAATAATTTATTATTGTTTTATCACTTACCTCTAAAAAGTTGCTCCGTGTGTGAGCAATTCGATGTTTGTTTTCAACACAACAATTTCAAAACGACAACAAAGTTAGCTTACAATTCCACCAATAAAAAGCTTAATAGCGACTAATAAAGTAATTGTCAGTAATTCGAGCTGTTAATTAAATTTGTTCCAAATCTACTACGGATTTGTTTCACTACCCAACTACGAAACTTTTACGGTGTAGTTAAAATCGCTTCGTGTCAATGCCAGACAGGTCATTGATCGAGATTTCTTTATGCAGGAAAGTTAAAAGGAAAAGAAAATGTTAACTTGCAAATATTCTAAATCTATTGCAAGTACTTTGAAAAAAAGATTTTAGATCGAAATTAAACCAATTGATTAGCAGCCTTTTAACTCATAAATGAAACGATGAATGACATCAATGATTTTTTTTTTTTTTTTTGCGATATTAAATGATATTTGCAGAAATGATTCTCATACACTTTAAGTGAACATTTTAATGAATATCCCAAGTTAATCGAAAATGGATGAGCGATTGCAGTAGCTGAAATTCTCCTGAAATGGTATCAACTGCCGGTGAAATAACTTGCCAAACACTCATCGTATAAAGACAGACGCTGACATTCACTTACTTGTATAGGGTGAAGTAAAACGAAACCCATTATTTTTGCATGAGATTGGAGATTTTATTTAGCGTAGACAGAAAAAAGTTGCAAAAATTGTCTTAATTTTTCAATTATTATTTTTATTTATTATATTTATTTTTATTTATTATTATTTATTTTCCTTTCATATTTTCCAGTGGACATAGAAAATAGCCCAAGGGAGCTAAATCTGGCGAATAAGATACATGTTGAAGCAATTCGAATTTTTATTCATTAATTTTGGTCATCGCAATAGCAGATGTGTGAATGTGTGATTCCCTTCTGGAAATAATCAATAAAAATAATCCCACACGCATCCCAAAAACAGACACCATTACCTTGCCTGCAGTTGGAATCGTCTTCTCCTTCTTTAGACACGATTCTCCCATTCCAGTCTACTGCTTTGACTGTTTCTTTGTCTCAGGTGAGAAGTGTTGGACTCATATCTAATCCATAGTTATAAATCGGCCTAAAAATGGATCTATATTGCGATGAATCTTCGCCAAACACTCTGTTTTTACTCTATTGAATGCAAACGCGGCAACCACCTTGCGCACAGATTTCTCTTCTTAAAATCCAGAAATAATTTTAAACTGTTTCTTTTTACTTATTTAAAATAAAATAATTTGCATATTTACATAACTTTCTTCAAATATGTTATACCAATTCTTAGTCTGTAAGGATTTATGTCAATGGACATATAATAAATGCAATGAAAATGAAATATCAAGAATTAGCTGACCATAAATATGGCCTCATTTTGGAAATAACTTCACGAAAAAAACATATAACACTCAAATAATATCTCCTTGTGAAATAAGAAGATCATCGTAATGCAGAATACTATGCTAATCGAAGAACATTTTCAATATAATCTTAAATTTTGAGATATTTTGGAGCGATATTTTCGGTCTTGCTTCGCTTTTATCACGCTATCCAGATTTTAAAAATTCGCAATTTCAACTCTATATAAATGTTCTTTGCTGTTAAATCTAATGGTTTAAAAATGTATTTCGACAAATGCCAAAATAATTATTCGTCCAGCCAGATGTACGATTTGTCATAAGCTTTTGACCTAGTTGATCATGACATATTGATAAGAAAACTGAAACACAGCGATTGTTATAGCTTGATTTTTTAAGATTTAAGTTTTTCAGGTTGGCAACACTGGTTGGTAATGCGTCCAAACGACATTTGCTCTGTGGCAAATGTGCATCGTTCGATACGACCATTTTATGGTCGTCATAATCGTCCTGCTGAATCAACAATTCGTGCTGTTATCTCCAAATTTCGCACCAAATTTACTTTGTTGGACATGAAACCATCGATTCGCATGCGTAGAGTGCGTACCGAAGAAAATATTGCAGCCGTAGCGACCAGTGTAAATGACGATCGTAAATGTGTTACTCAACCACAAGGATTTTTTTTTGCCCCAATTGACTCAGTTGAACTTGGTTGACATGTGATTTCATCAGGATGGTGCAATATGCCGCACTGCTCGTGAAACAATGGATATGTTGAGAGATGAGTTTGGTGAGCAGCTCATCTCTCGATTTGGCCCAGTGAGTTGGCCCCTAAGATATTGCGATTTAACGCCTCTTGATTATTTCTTGTAGGGTTATGTCAAGTCGTTAATCTATGTGGACAAACCGAACACTATTGAAACCTTACAGGATAACATAAAAATCCAAAATTAAATGACTAAGACTGGCTGAGTGTCTTATTTGATTTAAAAAAAAACTATGATTAAAAAATCACCCTTTAATTAAAAAATAGACAGCATTTCGTGCTGGCTGGAGAGACTCAAAGCAATAAACATGTTGTAATTTGTTATGTTTCGCAAGGTAGTGTACTAGGGCCATTATTATTTAGATTATATATTGATGACTTGTCAAAATTAGGGTTTAAAAGCAACTTATACATGTTTGCAGACGACTTAGGCTTACTTTATAACTATAATTATCCTTTAATACTACAAACACAAATACAATATGATGCTGCGATTTTATGTGAATATCTAAGGGTTAATAAACTAGTTTTGAATGCAAGCAGAACTAAAGTCGTGAGATTTAGACCAAAATGTTCTATTAATGATACAAATATGATCGTACATGTTGATGGTAACGTGATAGAAGAATCAGAAAACGTGCGTTATTTAGGAGTGTATCTTAACTCTAATCTGTTGTGGGATAAACACATCATGGACTTAAAGTCCAAAATATCGTCAAGATCTGGAATTTTTGTACAAATTTAAGAACAAATTAAATGAAAGGTAAAGCTAATGCTATATCAGTCTCTGATACACTCTCATTTGGCATATCTTCCTTTCGTGTATGCATGTAAGTCCATCACCACAAAATAAATCTTTAGAAATTGTTTTTAATCCAATCACCACATCTTCTTTGTAAAGGGCGGCACGTAAGTAACGTTAACGACGACTATTTGGAATGCGTTCTTGTGCATCATTTGGTTTTTACTTGTGAACCAATTGCACTTTATATGGGAAAAGATGTAACATAAGTAAAATTATTTGCAAAGACCGCCTAGACATCTCTAACTGCTGAGAACGTCACCTGATGGAAGTTTCGGGGTTTTCCTCAATACTTGCTTGCACTCGAGCAATGGTCACTTCTTTTCGAACTGCACGAGGTCTTCCAGTACGCGGAAGATCACTAGCAGCCCCTTGTTGCCCAAAACGCTGAACCAATCTGTAAATTGTTGGAGTGCTAGGAGCATTTTGAGCATGAAAGAAATTTCTGAAAAACTGAAAACTTCTTGCAATCAAACAAAATTTCCTTCAGCGATGAAGCTCATTTCTCACTCGGTGGTTACGTCAACAAGCAAAATTGTCGCATAAGGGGCTCGGAGAAGCCAGAAATGATCGTGAAAAAACCATTGCATGCGGAAAAAGTGACCGTTTGGTGAGCGTTATGGTCTGGAGGTGTCATTTTTCGAAAATGAAGCTAGAGGAAACGTTATCATCAATTTAGAGCGTTATGGCCGTGATAACTAACTTTCTGTTAGGTCTATAATTGAAGATTATGTACTGTACGATATGTGATGCCACGAACCACACACTATGAATGTTTTTTGGTTTTATTGCATGAGAAGTTTAAGGAAAACGTAATTTCTCGTTTTGGCGACGTCATTTTATCACAAAGATTATGCAATTTGGCGTCGTTAGACTTTGTTTTGTGAAGCAACATTCGTCAAGTTATCGCCTAGTTACCGCCCGAAATGTGCAAAAAATTGGTCGAAAACTACCCCGAATGGAACCACTGCTGCAACCAATCCAGAAGCGGTCATTTTGGTTCATGCATTGGCTTAGTTCAGGCATTATGATGGAATAAAAGTTTCATATCGAATTCGTGGCTTCATGTGTATTTTATTTAACTTTACTTTTGAAACCGAAAAGTGGAAACCCTATATTATTTGGTCTGACCTGATTGGACTTTGTAAATGTACTCTTAGACCTGGTAGAAGACCCAAGAAAAGCATACATAAGCCTTAGAGAACTGTTACTGCAATCCTCTCGAGCGTTAAGAAGGAGTCAGCAGAAATGAATGTGATGGTACACAAAGACAAACGCAAGTTATTTGTTTCGGCAAAACAACAGTTTACTGGTTTGGGGTATTGTGAAAATGTTAGCTACCACAACTTCAAAGTGATGCAAGAATTCATCTACCTGGAGATTAGGATAAGGGTATTGCTTGCGAATAGATATTACTTTGGGGTTAGCGAAAGGTTTAGTGACAAACCTCTCTCTCTCTCACGTAACAAGAATTTAACTATACTAGATGCTAGCCCTTTCTGTCTTACTATATAGCGCAGGATCCCGTTTTCTGACACGAGCTTATAAATCAATTCCGGGAGACGTTTATTGGCAAATAGAAAAAAAACTGAAATTTTTCTCGCATCCCATGATTGAGATATGGAGAAGCTTCGCTCTTTCTTTCTTTCGAACGTCAGTTTGAGATAAACTTTCCACACTTGTCGATTGCACAGACCATTAAGATGACCGCCGCTCAAATAACGATAGGTGATAATCTTGTGTTTTAATCATTATGCCATGACAACCCACATAGCAAATACTCCATGAAATAAGTCGGCCATTATCGTTAGCATAGAGTATTAGCGGCATATGAATCATGCTCTACGTGTGCTGTGTACTGACATCAACGTGGCTAAGCGCATCAAAATACAGTAATTGCGTTGTCTGCATTGTATTGAGCTGACGGACTAAGACGCTTCACAGCACTACAATTCTTCCGGAAGCAAACCCTCTGACAGACACTAAAAAGGGGATCAAATACTGTAAAAACTTGGTGTGGCAAATAGGGGAATGGGTTAAGTATGTTGAAAAAAACTCTGTGGCTGACACTAAAAAGGGGGATCAAGGTTTTGAAATACTGTAAAAACCTGGTGTGGCAAAATGAGGGAATGGGTTCAGTATGTTGAAGGAAACCTTGTGACTGACACTTAAAAGGGTGATCAAAGTTTTGAAATACTATAACAATTTGGTGTGGCGAACAGGTGAATGGATTCTGTATGTTGAAGGAAACTCTGTGACTGACACTAAAAAGGGTAATCAAGGTTTTGAAATATTATAAAAACTTGGTGTGGTGAATAAGGAAATGGTTTCAGTATGTTGAAGAAAGAGCTTGAATGATTTTATGGGGATTTTGCATGAGTTCATAAGTAAGATAGTAAGTAACTTTCTAAATTAATTTTTGGTTGTCAGTATTATTATGTGTATTCTCACTATGAATAGGAATTTGGGTGGGAATATTGAAGTCTTTGTTCTAGTTGAAAGTTTAATATTTATACTTATGCCCGAAAAAGATAATTTATACCTTTTCTACATCACACATCACAATGTGGTTAAGGACTCACACACAATCCGCAATTTTAATTTCACTCACGTCCTTTTAGTACTCTTATTGAAGTCACGCCTTTCAGCTACATCGACCAAACCGTTGATTACGTGTATTCATTAAAAACGAAAACGGCATGGAAATTTACAGACATCAGAATCGATGCATAAGGAATAAAAAGACCGCACGCATTGGTGCCACAAGAGAACACTTACTTTGATAATAAAGTTTTTTCGCTTCCACGTTTTGCTCGACGGTTTGACTTGCCACGGTGATTTGGGTTTATTGTCTGAAAAACTAGAAAGTGAAAAAATTAAAAACTAATGAAACCACATAACCAACAGTGAACTCAGCAAACCCCTGAGGAGTTTCCTATAGCAAACTCCTTTAAATTAACCTAAAGATATAAAGGCAAAGAATATCTTTTTAAATAACCCAAAATAGGAATAGTAAAAGCTTTCACATATATTAATTTATTTCTCGTGATTTACATACTTCCACATAATTATAATTAAAATGATGAGATTATTTTGGAAAAGATACATTATGCAAACATAATGAACTATAAATATATTGCAATCAACACATAAGATAAGATAGAATTTTTCATGCTTGATTTTCTTTATAATTTAACACAATATTGTAATGTTTGGATTTATCTTAATGACTTTATATGACTTTTTGTTTGTAAACCTAATTTATCATCAATGACATGACATTTTCTATGTGAAAAGTGTATTTCATAACATTTTCCCAACATAAAATATGCCTTCCAGGACATTTCCCTACATAAAAAGTGCCTTCCCTGATACTTTCCTTTGTATAGAAGGTCCTTCCATGATACTTTCTTATGTGAAAGGGCTTTCCTGGTACTTTTCTGTGTGAAAAGTGCTTTCCCTGATACTTTCCTATGTGAGAAGCCTGAGAACCAAATACTCTTTATATGCGATTGATGAAAACTAAAAGAAATTCAACTCCCAGTTCAGAAGTGAAACCGCAACCAGTATTTATGCCACATATTCTGTGAAAAAACCCAGCTCTAGATTCACAGACTCACATCTACATTAATTTTTTTCAAACAGAACATCATTTTTGCTTATTAAAGAAATGAAAAATTACGAATAGAGCAGGCTAAGCTAGAACTTCTATAACGCCTTATACATTTTTCGGTTTTAAAAGTACTGTGAAATAAAACACACATGAACCTATGATTTCGATGAAACTTTTAGTTCATTACAATGTTTGGATCTTGCTATTATGTCATTTAAATAACCGCATCTAGATTGGTTGCAGCAGGGCATCAAAAGGAGTAGTTTTCTACCACTTTTTCGCATATTTCAGGCGGTATCTCGGCGATAACTTGGCGAATGTTAGTTTTCAAATGGTCCAACGTTTAGAGATCATCCAGGTAAACACGGCCTTTGACGTAGCGCCACAAAAAAATATTAACGTTGGCAAATAGCATGATCTCGATGGCCAATTGATGTTGTCAAAACGTGAAATTACACTTTCTGGAAGCTTATCAAGCTATAAAACCAATATCGGTCATATTATGTTCCTCGTATCTCCACTTTGTTGAAATCACATTTCGTTCAGTTCATAATCTTTAATTGTAGGCCAAAACATAGTCAGTTATCATATGGCCATAGCGCCCTGAATTGACGGTAGCGGTTCCTCCAACATCATTTCCGAAAAAATACGATCCTCCAGACCATACTGCGCACCAAACAGTCACTTTTGGTGGATGCAGAAGCTTTTTCACAATCACTTCTAGGTTCTCCAAGCCCCATATGCGACAATTTTGCTCGTTGACGTAACCACCAAGTGAGATATGAGCTTCATCGCTGAAGAAAGTTTTATTCGAAAAATCGGCATTGAACGCCTGTTGCTTAGCACCCAATCAGCATATCTACGTTGTTATGAATGGTCAGCCGGCTTTAATTTTTGCGTGAGTAGGACCCCACATGTATGGAGATGCAAATCCAATAATAATAAGCCATACGATAGGCACAATTGTTCAGAACGCCGTAGAATCGACAAATTCAGATTATCTGCCACACTTTCACTAACAGAAACGATATCTTCGGCAGTGCTTACATTGTGATGATGCACAGGTCTGACCACATCTATCACTCTTCCAGTCTCTTCAAATTTTGTAATAATCTTGATAATTCCTTGCACAGTAGGTCGATTATGACCACCTCGTAACTAAAAAACGGAGTTTCTATAAAATGTAATTTTCCTACATCCGGTTTAACCGGTTCTTTTACTTTACTTAACTCGATTTTGAACTTTGTACAAATACTTTAGTCAGCAGAGCTAACTTTCGTTTACCTCCATCCAATGTCCTTTTGTGTTGCTGCTTCGAATGAAATATAATCAAAGGAGCGAAATTGTAACATTCTGAAGTCTTTCATTTAGGAGATGTAGAAAGACCATTGATTTTGACCGAAATGGCCAATTTGTATATGACGTGCCCTAAGAGGCGTGACAGTGCAATCTTTCCCTATTCGCAGTACTAAATGCCTAAATGGGAGCACAATTATACTGAATATGATTAAATTGAATGAAGATTTAAATCGGTGAATATTTAATATATACGAGATGTGTTTAAAAAATAAGGCGAATTTTCAAATTTTGACTTCCGATTAATATTTTTTTTTTATGTTGGTACACTCGTCTCGAAGATATGTAGACGGTTTTATCCATATAGCATGTTTAGTTTGTTTGTGAGAGGCATAAATAAGACAAGTGTTTTGCGTCTTCGGCGATTCGGTTTTTATCTCCTCAATCGCCACAAAACGCCGTCCTTTCATGGGTCATAACTTCAAGGTAGTACTCCTCCGACGGCGTTGTGGTAAGAACTCCTGACGCACTACGCCATGGTAATCGAAGAAAACAGTGAGCAAAACCTTGACATTTGATCGAACTTGGCGTGTCTTTTTTTTAATCTTGGCTCTCTTGGACTCTTCCATTTTGACGATTGGGCTTTGGTTTCGATGTCATAACCATATACCCATGATTCGTCATCAGTTATGGCCCTTTTAAGCAAATCTGGATCATCGTTGACGTCATTCAACAATTCCTGAGCGATGAGCTCATGAGCGTTGTTTTTGGTCAAAAATCAGCAATTTTGGAACGAACTTTGCTGTCACACGTTTCATGCCCAAAATTTCCCAAAAGATTGCATAGCATGGGCCAACCTATATGCCGATATCCTCAGCAACTTCTTTAATTGTGATTCGACAATTTTCCATAACAATTTTCAGCACTTTCTCAACATTTTCATCGGTTGTTGATGTGCTGGGGCATCCGTCAACATATCTTTGCATGAAGCGTACCACAGAAGTTGTGGTCATTCGCAGATCTTTCACGTTATGTCCAGCGTTATAACGGTACGAATTAAGGATTACAGTGGTAAATCAAATTTCTATAAGTCGGTCAATTTGTATAGGAGATAGCAGAACGGACTTGGTAACGTCGCCATTTCCCGTTTTCAGAATTTGGATTATCAAACGGCAAAGGCAAATTTTGTAGAATTTGGTTCAAACGTTTGGAAAATATAGAGGTAAGAATATATGGATAAAATCAGTTATTTGTGTGGAAGACATCAGAAGGTATGTGATACTCAATTCCCCGACATTGTAGAGAATCGTAGAATAATGCAATTGAGAAAAATCTAGACTAATTAGAGATTACAGAGAATTGACTAAATTCCGAAAAATCGGACAATTTGTTTAGGAGATACCAGAATACTTGTGGTAATTTGTTCTGTTTTCATTTTGAGACCCTAACTTGGCAAACGCTCAGCGTATGCCTAATTTGTCTTGAGGTAGCGATAGGACGATAAGAAGCCAAGAATATATTTGTTCAATTTGTCACTTGTATGGGAAGCACCAGAATGGTTGGGGTTAAAATTTTAGCAGGTATTATGAAATAATGAAACAGACAAAAATTGGGATTGCTACAGGTTATAGATGGAATTGCATTTTGGAAAATCGATAAATTTGTATAGTCCATTTAATATCCCCGGTTACGATCTGGGAAAATGTTAATTAGGTTGCACACAAATTTCCAAGGAGTTCCATAAAGATTTACGACAACTGCCGTGTCCCTCAAACGGCCAGCTAGACACACGGATATCATTCAATCGACTTAACAATGATGAAACTTATTTGGTCAAAGGATAATTGGTACTTTTGACACTTCCTTGTGAGTGTTAAATTTTTGGCCGTAGATCTTTCCCCGTATAATTTTGCTCGGATCGAGATCATGGAATTGAAAAAACAAGAATTTTGCTATTGTTTCTGGGGTGTATTTTTTAGCATTTTCTTAATATTTCTATTGGCACCGTCAGTCATCTCCAGGGGTATCTACAAGGGCGGTCCCAATACTAACCGACCTAACAAATAAAACCTAAAGAAGAACAGAAGATTTTTCTTTCTTTTTCAACATAACCTCCTTTAAGTTCGATACACTTTTTCCAGCGATACTCAATAGCTTCTATACTCCGTTTATAGTAAGAACTGTCAAACTCCTTAAAATAACCATCAGCCGTAGACTCCACTTCTTCGAATCTTTAACTATTGAGTAATTTTTTCAAGTTTGGAAATAGAAAACAGACCGAAGAAGATAAATCTGGCGAATAAAGTGCATGATGAAGCAATTAGAACTTTATTTCATTAATTTTCGCCATCGCAATAATGGATTTGTGAACTGGGCATTATCTTGATAAAAACAACACTTAATTTTGTGCCAAATGCGGTCTTTTTTCGTAATTCCATCACTCGCAATGAATTAGCAAAATGGTCGCCGCTGATGGTTTTTCCTTTCTGAAGATAATCAATAAAAATAATCCCATGCGCATCCCAACAAACAGACGCCTTGACCTTGCCCGTAGACGGAACCATCTTCGTCTTCTTTGGTTGCAATTCTCCCATTTGTTTTGACTGTTCTTTTGTCTCATCCATGATTATAAATCCACGCAAACAATTAGCTTTATTGCGGGTGAAACATTGGCATTTGCTTTGCTCTATTAAAAGCAAACGCGGCACCCATCTTGCGCACAACTTTCTCATCTTCAAATCTTCGGTCAATATGCTATGTGTAGCACTGTTTGAAATGCCTATCAAAAATTCGGCTTTACTGCGGTGAAACATCGCCAAACACTCCAACGAAACATTTTCAAGACGCTATTTTTGCTGTATTGAGAGCAAACGCGGCACCCATCTTGCTTACAACTTTCTCTTCAAATCTTCGGTCAATATACTATGCACAAAAGCACAGTTTGAAATGCCTATCATTTCAGCTAGCTCACGCACCTTCAGCCGACGAACGTTCAATAGTATTTTCTACTGATGATATGGATTTAACTTGTTTGTAATTTGGATTTTGTACAGAAACAAATTTAAGTCATCACAAATTATCCGTTATAATGGCCGCCCGCTAACACCAATTTGCACCGATGATGTTCGAGTGGATAATCAAATCAAGCAAATCCAAGAGCCTAATTTGATGAAGCTACAGCCGCGATTGTGTCTTGAAACCGGACATTGGGATCTCGATAGTACGGTCTGCATGCGATGCTTCCAGATTCGACAAACATGTTTACTCACCTCATAATGTTCCATCTACTCGGGAGAGTGCCGCCAAACTACCGCCTAAACTCCCTTGGGGCGGAAACAAAGGACTGCAGAGCATGGTACCGCTGCGCTATCCAACTCCTTTTTTCAGTATCCCAGGCATTCATTTAATTAAATCTAAATAGTAACCTGCCAAACAAAAAAAAATGAATAAATAAATAAATAAGCCTATTACTCACACAGAAAACAAATTATTACGTTTTGTTTTTGTAGCACGATTCGTGCGTCACCCTGTGTTATTATGAAACCACTAGGCGATTAAAGAGATTCAACGTGATTCGCTGCGCTCTCATGGAGAAAGTAAATATTTAGCGTGCCTCGAGGATTGGAAAAAATGTGGCCATGAAAGTATTTTGTCCAAGAGGGAGTACGTCAAAGATCATGGAATAGATTAGAACGAAGAAACAAAGATATTCCGAAATTGTGTAAAAGTTGTCTTACTTTCTGTACACACAAAATTATACAGATAGGCCCTTAACTTGCGTCTTCGAATATGAAAAAGTTTCGCGTGCATTGCAAGCTCCAACCCGTATGTGGTTGAATAGGCGTTTATGGAGGAATGTAATGTCTTTTAAGTCATCTATAATAAATAAAGATTTAAATTTGGCGCTATTCGATGTGTCATTGTTTGACGTTTGAACAATTGTTATTGTTTACTACTAGAAGGTACGAGGTTAGTAAAAATGGAGCGCTACACGAATGAACAACGCATTCTCATTGTGAAATTGTTTTACCAAAATGGTGAAAGTTTTGCGGCTACAGTTCGCAAATTGCGATCAATTTGTGGTCACAATAATGCTCCAAAAAGAGGCAACTATAAAGAAATTAATGGATAAATTTGCCAAAACTGGGTCTGTTAGTGATATAAAGACAAAAACGAGCCTTCGACCAGGTCGATCGACCGAAAATGTCGCAGCTGTACGTGATGATGCCGCTCAAACTCCATCCACCTCAATTCGACACCGAGCTCAGCAAATTGGTGTCTCCAAATCCACCATGCAGCGAGTTTTAACGAAAGATTTGCATCTTCATGCATACAAAGTTCAATTGACTCAGGAACTGAAGCCAGCTGACCATGGACAGCGAAGGGAGTTCGTTAATTAGGTATTGGAGAGACAGCATGAAAATGCTGATTTTGCTGATAAAATCATCTTCAGTGACGAGGCCTATTTCCATCTTGATGGCTTCGTCAATAGGCAGAATTGTCGCATTTGGGGGTAAGGAAAATTCACGAGTGATTCACGAGAAACAAATGCATCCTCAACGTGTCACTGTGTGGTGTGGATTTTGGGCTAGAAGAATCATTGGACCTTTTTTTATGGAAATGAGGCATGTCAAGCGCAAACAGTCAATGCTGTTCGGTATCGTGAAATGATAACCAGTTTTTTCGTGCCTAGAATTGAAGAAATAAGTGTGGAGGGCATGTTGTTTCAACAAGACGGCGCCACATGTCTTACAGCCAGAGAAACAATTCAATTGCTGCATCAGTCATTTAAATCTTGCGTTCTTGTTGGGACACCCTTTATATATAAGTGTGGCCGGTCGATCATTCTTAAGATCATCATTTGCTTGATCGTTGATGTGCTGACGACCAATCGACAAGTCTAGTAAAAACTTCTCAAACCCTGAATTTGAAATGGTATCCCATATCCCATTCATTAGACGGAACTGTTGTTTTTTCCTTTTCCTTTTTACGTTCATTTCTTTTCATATAATATTTTGTAAGAAACCAAAGAGATGTCTTTAACTTTTTACACACCAGCTAAATTCTTTTGAACATCACTGTTGGCAAAACGATTCTATTGTAAAGCGTTAGCGTAAACCTGTATTGTTATAAACACCATGTAAGTATGTGTTTATACAAATACAAGCGTGCAAGTGCATTTTTATGTAGTGTGTGTGTATAATATTCCAAGAGGCTTTTATTCCAAGAAAAAGAAGTGGAAGAAATCCCCCGAAATGCAAAAGATTTACGCTTGAGGTGTTTAGTTGCATTAAATTATACAAATACACTCATACATATGTAAATAGTGATGCACGCACACACACACGCTCTCGAATTGAGCATATGCCAGAAGAGCATCAGTTATAACTTTTGTACTTTGTAGAACTCCCGTCTCTCCAGAAGTTATAATTTATGTAAAATTTACACTTATTTGCAATTGTGATGATAATGATGATGATAATGATGATGATGATAATAATGATTGTTGTAACAACGTAAAGGATTATGTGGACTAAGATGATACTGGGGCAAAAGTTATTGCTGCTTCAAATTGCATGACGATGAAGATGATGCGAATAGTAGTGATAATTTGGCTGGTGCTGCTGTTGCTGCTGCTGACTTTACGAACTTAAAGTGTTTAAATATTCAATTTGATGGTCTCTCTGAGACGTCTTATAATCAAATATGAAATTATAGTTATAATAAAAATGCGGTTGGTTGTTTATATATATATGTGTGTGTGTGTGTATGTATATAAAATGATTATCATACACACACTCGAGCACACATATAAACTGACTGACTTATATCCTTTCATATACTCCATAAAGTTGTTAATCATTTTGCCATTTTTGGCAACATTTTCCCATTGGTGTTCATGGCTACAACACCATTGTTGGAGCTAATATGGTTTCTTTGCCAAAACTGTAGATGTAGAAGAAAAAACAGAAGGCTTTTAGACCGATATATTAGCACTTTCTGAAAGTGAACACATTGTTCTTCGCATATGCTTTGCAAATTTATCATAATTCATTAATTAAGGCAAATTGTAAATGACAGCTACTGTTTTTGCTGAGACAAGATGTGCGTCAGTTCGAAATAATTAGTTAGTGCATAATGTATGCAAGTTCTGGTTCATGATGGGCAGGCACACAGCTGTATGCTACGCCATGGTCTCTGGTCTCTGATGCAGTTGTGCAATTGAGTTATTTAAATTGAATTATTAATTTCTAATTGCATTACTAAATAATTAAATGAAATGCCTGTAAAATATGTGGAGGTTGCCCACAATATAGCAGATCTTTAATGTAGACATATGATTATTATAAATATCATATATAGATACAATAATTGTATTTATAAAGATAATTAATATTAAATATAAAAATCTTTAGCGGCAAATTTTTTAACTTTTGCATAGAATACAGCTCTATGGTTGGAAAAGAACGCAATCACTACACAGTAATGTGTAATTGCCAAAAGAGGAAGACAATTGTGCATCTTAGGAGAATAGGATGTCGGGAGGATTCGAGAAAGGGAAGCTAGGCTCTCGAAAAATATACCTTTCAGTCATCCTGTTGGTCAGCAAAGTCATCCACAGGGTGTCAAAGTTGACCGTTGTAGGAACAACACAACTTTGAAAGTTTTTAAAATTCACCAAACTTAAGGGATTTTCACCATTACGTTCATTGAACATGTACAATATCTCTCCAGTACTATCAGCCCTGAAATGCCGCAGATCTCATAACGAGATGGCTCAGCATTTCAACATTAACCTTATGTGGATGCCGGGCCACAGGGATATACCAGGGAACTGCAGAGCACACGAGCTGGCAAAACTAGAAACAACCTCACAGACTCCTGCTGAGTTGGAGTCCGTGGGCATGCCTCTAGCCACTTGCAAGCTATTTTCCTACTGCAAGATAGAGCATATTTAACAGCAAATGGTAGGTGGCCGTCTGTCCGAGGCTGTAATCAATCCAGTCAGATGCCAGGCCTTGCCTAGATCTGAGGCGTTCACATACACTGCTGTCGCTATCAAGACCTGACGTCTCATTACATGTATCCATCATGACGGGGCACTGTCTAATTAGAAAGCATGCATTGAGATTAAAGGTTGCGTTTAGTGACTACTGCAGGAGCTGTAGGGATGAAGAGGAAAAAGAGGCCATAGAACATCTTCTCTGCAATTGCCCTGCTGTAGCGAAAAGGCGGGGATCAACACTGGGCTCCTATTTCTTTAGGGACCTAAGAGATCTGGACGATATAGATATTGTCCGACTTAAGAGCTTTTTGAGGCGCTCAGGATGGCTCAACGGGGGAAACTAGGAACATCCATATCTTTACATTCCGTGGTAACACAAATGGACTATACAGTCTAACTGAGTCTATCTATTCAGACTGCCACATTGACCTAACCTAACCTAACCTAACATATCCAGTGCTATAGGATGGTGGTATATTCAACTTATCGTGCTGTTTTGCAAAACCTAGAAATATACACATAAGGCCTCAAAAAATGCATATTGGGCTGGCAAGAAAGTAATTTCGGACGCTTAAATTACTATATGATATACCGTTGCTATAGTGTTCAAATATTGGACTTTTTCAGAAAGCCGGTTTTCGAATTCTCCGGAAAAATAATTTTTCGAGAAATGTCGTTTTCGGATATTCGATCGACATAAAAAACAAAGGAAACGGGGTTTCCGAATCTTCTATAAGAACCAAAGTTAAACAGGTATAATAAACACATTTCTTAAGATGAAACTTTAATTTCATTATAACGCTTAGAACCGGTGATTATGTACGAAATACAATATGATTTGAATGACCGCCTCAGTGGATCCATTTGAGCCAGTTTTCGATCACTTTTTCACACATTTCAAGCAGTATCTCGGCGATAAGTTGACAAATGTTGGGTTTCAAATGTTTCAACATTTGGAAATTAGCCATGTAAACACGGTGTTTGATGTAGCCCCAAAAAAAAGTCTAACGGCATCAAATCGAATGATCTTGGTGGCTAATTGACGTTGCGAAAACGTAAAATTACGCTTTCTGGAAACTTAACATGCAATAAAGTCAAAATCGGTTATGTTGTGCGGCTCGTGGTGCCGTCTTGTGCCATCAAATAGTCGGTTATCATACGACCGTAGCGCTCTAAATTTACGGTAACGGTTCCTCCAGTGTCATTTTCGAAAAAATACGGCCCTCCAGACCATAATGCGCATCAAACAATCACTTTTTCCGGTTGCAATGACTTTTCCACAATCACTTCTGGCTTCTTCGAGCCTTCTCCTATTGGTTGTTGACGTAACCACCGAGTGAGAAATGAGCTTCATCGCTGAAGAAAATCTTGTTCGAAAAATCAGCATTAATAGGCTGTTGCTTTACCACCCAATCAGCATATCTGTAGCCGACTTTAATTGTTGTCTAAGTTGGACTCTATATGGATGGTCCGATTGCAGAGAATCGACAAATTCGGATTATCCGTCACAGTTTCACCAACAGAAACAATATTTTCTTCAGTGCGTACATTGCGATGATACACAGAGCGTTATCACATCTGTAACGCTTTCAACCTCTGCAAATTTCTCGATAATCTTGCCAATTCCTTGCACAGTAGGTCGATTATAGCGACCATAATCATTTCGTAATGCTCGAAACGTGCCCCCGTTTGAATCACCACTTTTATAGTAAGTTTTAACTATTTCCACGCGTTCATCGGCTGTTAACCGATGCATATTCGTAAATAGCAAACCTTTCCCTAAATAAATAACACTACAGATTACAGGTATTTATCAGCTGATAGTCTTGCCAGACCGGCGGTTCTGAAACCAATAAATTGATAACTCGTTGTAACAGTTATACAGGTTGCTAGGCTATTGAGCGAACCACACGTTGTGAGTGCAACCGTTTAACGAAAATATTAATGCAGTGACTGTCGCGGGTAGAACATTCTGCAATATATGAGATTTCCGCTACTTAAATGATGCGTCAGTATTTTTCTCATTCGAAAGCAGGTCGAAAAGTTTGAAGAGAAAGGCAGAAGAACAGAGAAAAATCGGTCTGATCGTGATGATCCGAATAACGTACTTCGATCATTCATATATCATATTTAGCGAAAAGATTTAAAGCTACAACCATACACAATTAAACTGGTGGAAGAATTATAGCTGCAGGATACCAATCAAACGTTTGATTTTGCAAACAAAGCAATTGAGCGCCTTCTATCGTCTATCAACGTTTTGTTTTCGGATGAAACTTATTTTTATCTTAAAGGTCATGTAAGTAAGAAGAATTCATGTTTCTGAAGTGCAACGAAGGCGAAACGCAAACATCAAAAACCCCTCCATTCGCCTAAAGTGACTTTATGTTCTGCAGTCATCGTGAGGAATTAAGGGCTCTTACTTTTATAAAGATGAAAAGGGATTTGCAATTACTGTGTGACTTTAGTTTATTTTGTAGAGATGTTAGAAAACCTCTTGATGATGCCTGAACTGCAAACATTTTCTAGCTTTTATCCAAAAAATATGGTTCCAACAGGACAAAGAAACGTCACACATGTTTAGATCAAGAGTTTGTATAATTTTCTTTAGCAAATTTATCTTCATTAGAGCTTATACTAAATCTAAAGTTTGCATCAATAAATCGATTTCACTGTCACATTATAAAGAAAATATCTGTTATGAAATGGCAGCCATCGCGGAGTCTGCTTGCCTAGCCGTTATAGGAAAATTTTGCTCTTCGCTTTATTGAGTGCCGCGAACGCAAATGTTTCACAATTGAAAGATATTATTATTAAGAAATCAATTCCCAAATTGTGTACTTTAATAACACTGGCCTACAAATTTGGGAAAAAGTTGACTGCGGAAACGAGACATATTTTTAACTAACCTGGGTGCGATTCGGGCACAAAAATTGGGCGTCTTGTTCATTTTTTTATCGCATGCTGTGGCAATACTGTCAAACAGTCAATACTGACACTACACTTTCACAATTCTTAACTTGACAGAAGACCACATTCATTCTAAATATTCATAATAGTAGCATTTAAACATGTCAGGGACATCGTGTGTTACTGATGTCCTGTTTGCTTTGTATGTGGTGAATTGTAAGGTGGAAAAAATAATAAAACATTCATACTTACATTATTTTGGTATTGCTGTCAGAAACCTGAACAATCCGTGGACACTGACAATGTTGGAATAGTTGCAGAACTGTTTTATACAATTGGTCGAATAGCAAGAAGATCTGTATCGATTTTTCAATTCCAGTACTTTGGAGAGAGTCAAGGAACCACCAAACCGATTGTTATTTCTATTTAACAAAAGTTACTGGATTCAATATGAAAAATGTTATTTACGCGAATGTCCCATCGGTTTCAAAACCAGTTCAACGTCCACCAAATGTTCCAGTACCAGTCATTCCCAGTGATACTAGCAGTGAGTCCGAAACATCTTCCACCAGCAGTGATAGATTGTATCAGGTTCGTGATGAACTCAATTTAGTGATTCAATCTGAGCTGAATGATCTAATTCGGGATTTACATTTAACGAAGCAAGACGCACAATTACTAGCTTCATGCATGCAGCAGTGGAAACATATTGCAGTTGGGGCAAAAGTAATAATCTGTAGATGTAGAAGCTTGCAATTGGCTGCATATTTTGAAAAGAAACACTCTATTCTATAGTGTACTGATGTTGATGGTTTATTTCAAAAAATAAACCAGCCACATGACAAAACTGAATGGAGATTATTTATTGGTGGTTCTAAGTACAGTTTAAAGGCTCTTCTTTTGCATGATGGAAATGGAAAACCATCCACCAATTGCTCATGCCGTTCATACAAAGGAAAATTACGAATCAATGACTGAAACTTTAATATTATTCAAATACTACGATATTAAATGGAAGATCTGTGGTGACCTTAAGATGTATGGTTTGAATTTCTTTGTAGACCATGGCAAATATCTGTAAATTAATCTGTTTCAGATCATTGGTTTGTTGACTGGTATGCAAGGAGGTTTCACAAAATATTTTTGTTTCCTTTCTCTAATGGATAGTCGCGCTACATGTCATCATTGCATTAGAACAGAGTGGCCAAAAAGAACTGAGCTGATTCACCAGGAAAACAAACCATTTTAAATAAACCTTTAATTGATCCAAATGACGTACTTCTTTCGCCTCTATACATAAAATTTGACCTTTTTAAAAACTGCCCAGTTTCTGGATAAAGAAGGTGCAGCATTTAAAAATTTGTTAGCAGTTTTTCCTAACATTGCGTATGCTAAAATCAAAGAAGACATATTTGTTGGCCCTCAGATCAGGAAGCTATTGAAGGATGACAATTTTTCACAATATTTATTGGAGAAAGAAAAAGCAGCCTGGAAATCTATCAAGAGTAACAGTTTTCTTGGAAACAGTAAGATAGAAAACTACAGGCAAATTGTTCTTGAATTATTACAAAATTATCACGAATTAGGTGCACGAATACCACTCAAAAATCATTTTCTTGGTTTGCATTTGGATTTTGTTTCCACAAAACATAGGTGCGGTGAGCGATGAACAAGGGGAGCGTGCTCACCAAAATTAAAATTGACAATAAATGCAGTTGCAAGATTCATTTTCAGTGTATGTACGTAGGCGTGAACACATTTCCGTATATGTGAAAAGAGTGTTAGGTTGCTCTTTTAATAACTTTGTGAATTATCGTAATTTAGTGACTTTTTATAAGGTTGTCAAAAGTGGAGTGCCTGTTTCACTATATGGATTGTTTCAGTTTTCACGCTCGACAAGGAATATACAAATCATTGTACCTACAATAAATATTTCAGCATTTGAGAGATCTTTCCTTATTAGGATTGCTCGATATTGGAACCATTTGCCTAATAACTTAAGAGTATTCTCTTATTCTAACAATGTTTTTCGTTCAAGATTTTTTTCACATTTTTCTTCAATGGAAATTTAATTGTTAAAAATTTAATTGTTACTAATTAGGATCGATATAGTTTTCATTTTAATTTGTTTAATATTATTTTTTTCTTTTTGTAATTACGGCTGGGGAGCCAACGTTGGTGATAATATTAATTTATATATATATATATATATATATATATATAAATAGATATAAATAGATATAATAATGTTATAGACACTCAGAATTTATTGCTTTAAAGGCTTCGTATTAATGTTTTTTTTTTTTTGGAAAAATAAAAAAAAAATAAAATAAAAAAAAAAATTAATAAAAATTGAAAAAAATTATGAAAGATTTTGCAGGAAGACTATTGCTGCCCTCTAATAAGTGAAACTGAACCAACAAAATACAAACGACGTTCAAATAACGCCATTCATTTTTGAAAATTCACAGATTTTTAAATAAACTAACAACGATATTTTATGCAAAAAACGAATAAAAACATTTTTTTTTTGTATCTCTAAAACTGGACGTGATAGGGAAAAAACAATTACAGATTCGAATTCGGTCTACCAAATTGCAGTAGGAAAGATATTTGGTTGCTCCAGTCCAAAACTTTGCTGGCTAGTGTAATAGACATTTCGTGTTTTATTGACCTCCGGTAATTCCTTGACAGAACGTAGTCACAGCTTATCCCCGCGAACTATCCTCCTCACACAATATTACGCGCGGTAGACTTTATAATTTTTATGGTGAAAATCTTTATAATCACGCGAATATACATATATTAGATCCAAATATATCTTGTTGTTGTGATCTTTTTTCTCTCCGTTTGTAACAGCAACACAATAAAGAGTTGAATTCACAAAGTGTACATTTCAACTGTGTTGCTTTTGCTAACAGACAAATACATTGCATGAATATAATAATATCCTTTTCCGAAGATAAGATTTTTCGGTCTATTAAACTCATTTATTCCAAATTGTTATGTTATCATTACTTTTATGTACATATTTCCGAGCTACATTCATATGGACATCTTACAGTAAATCCCTAATGCCTTAAAACACATAGAGTGCATTCCTGAAGCTGACACAGTTGCACTGACAGATGGTGAAAGTTTATTGGGTATTGGATGGCAACTGCCACAACTGTCGTAGGAAACATATTTGGTTGCTCCAGTCCAAAACCTTGTTGGCTAGTAAAGTTAATAAAAAATCTTCCGACAAACTGCTTACTTTCTTTTAATCAAACCACGAAATATAAATTTCTTTTGACAACTTGTATGATATTCCCAAAGATAATATAATACTGAACATGCTATTACCATTCTTGTCTTTCGCCCAGTTATGGTGACGAATGCAGCCTGTCGCCTTAATACAACTCATCTACCTTGCGAATCAGGGAGGCACTTTTAACGTGTGTTTTTGTCATTTGTCAGTTTATAAAACGAAAAAGAAAATTAAGTATTCTCTTTTTTTTATATTATTTAATCATAGTTTTATATGCTGATTTTTGTGGGACAAATCAATTGTGGATTTGTCCATCACTTTTTTAATGTTTAATTTTTTACTCTAAATGGTTGATGAAAATGCGTTAAGATTTTTTTACTTGCATAATTTTTCGTTTAACCGCATTTAGTAGATGTTCATGTAATAATGAAAAAATTGTGATATTCGTGTATATTTTAATATTTTTTTTTTTTTTTTTTTTTGTATCGCTCAACTCCTGTGAAAGAGACAAAGGTTTTAATTACTGCGGCGCATTGGGGAAGCTGTGCTAATTTATATAACAAATTCAATTGCTACTCTTTGGTTTTTTTTCATTATTAAATCATAATCGAATGAGGGATAAAGAATGCTGTAAAAGTCTATAAATATTAAAATGTATAGATTACTTTAGTTGCTTTAATTCAAAAGTTTTTTTCACTTATTAATTTTAGTACTGTCGGCTAAACTTTGAAGAGGATATTTCAAAATGATGACATAAGAATATCCAAAATATTAGTGTTACAATTTATAACGAAATTTTGACATTCTGTTGCAATGTTATGCCAGTGGACGATATACGAGTCGTAGATATTGTCCGTCTTAAGAGATTTTTGGGGCGCTCAGGATGGTTCAACGGGAGAAACTAAGGACATCCATATCTCTAGTCTCCGTGATATTACAAATGGAGTGTGTAGTCCAAGTGAGTCTGTCTATTCAGACTGGTACACTGACCTAACCTAACCTTTGCCACTAATTTTAAAAATACAAAAAGGTTTTACAAAAATAGAAAATGAAAGGATTCTGAAATTAGTTCGATAATAAATTTGTAAAACAAGTGAATTCGTAGGCTATCCCTTGTAGTGCACTTTCTTGGTTTTTTCTTATAAACGGGCAAAGAGTGGCCCTTTATATTAAATTAGTTCGATTATACTATAGGGTGGCGCATAAGTAACGCTTAGATTTGATCAGTGAATACATTTTTTGTTTAAGTCTTTCTTTTCATCGTCTCTTTACAGTATTAACTAATTAGTATTTGGGAATTTATGAAGGAAAGGCACAGCGCAGAGCAAGGAACCAAAGTTGTTCAGCAATATTTTGTCACAAAACTGTCACAAAACTGTAAGGAAAACAGCCTATATATTAAGTCTGCAAATCGATATCCCTGTTAACGGATTTAAAAAGGTTTGCTTTGCCGCAAAGGAGGACATTTTGTTTGGTCCAGTTATAATATTCGATTAGAAGATAGCGAACATTTGTGGTGTGATTTTTAATGGATTCCTACAAACACTTTTAAAGTTGTGAAGAAAATAGTATAGTAAGGTTTAAAATAATTTTTACAGTGATTCCTAAAGGGGCGGACCAAATACCTCCATATTCTTAGTTACTTCAACTTATCCCTATGGAATATATGAATTGGATTTAATTAATTAAAAATGAGTTTCTTTACTTCGATTTATAGCCGAAAAAGTAAAGTCGTGTCTACTATTTTATATGGAAGGTACCATAATAAGAAAAGTGAAATATTCCAACTGCAATCTTAAATGAGGTTGTTGAAGAAGAGTACAGTGTGCAAATTTTCAGCGAATTAGTATAGATTTTTTAAAAGTTATGATAAAACAATATTTCAGAATTTAAAGTTATGTGTTTAGAAGTTAGTAGAAGGGATGGTTTATATATATGCAATCATCTATTTAACCATACGATAATGGAAGCTTCCGTCCCAAAAATTTATATCTAAAAGATATAAAATACGTATTCATTAAAAGTTTTATGTTTTTCATTTTATTGCCCTGAAGCTACCAAATTTGTATTTTGAAATTTGAATGGGTTGTTAACAACAACAAATATAACTATATCTGAGTAAAGAATAAAAAATGAATATTTTGGGGTGGTACAAATAAGTATTTGCCGTTTTTTTATCAAAAACTGAAATTATTGTCCAACGCTAGTCACTACTTTCTAGCCAATCCTTCAGGCAGCGTATAAATACTACTTAAAGTAAAAAAATCATCTTTTGGGCCTATCCAGGTATCGACCCAATTTAAACTTTCTTCATATAGAGTAAAGCTCAGACAGGCTATGTCCAACTATCAATCGCAACAGGTGATAAGCGGAGGACAAGAACGGGTCTAAAAGTCATTTTGAAATAAACCACTCAGTCTATAAAACTATAAGAAACCAAAAAAAAAATTTTGCAACATGACATTTTATATCTGACAATTTCAACCATAACTTAGTGGTGGCTCAATCTTTTGTAGAATGACGAAGCAAATCTTTTTGAAAAATTATAGTTTAAAGGACATTTTTTAATTCAATATATCCTTGTTCCTTCGTATTTTAATTCATTTTGAGAGAATCAGAATTCATAACCTTTAAAATGTTCCCAACAAGCTAACTATATGACATCCTCATAAACATACGAGGGCGCTCCCAAAACTGGCCGGTCCGACGTATAAATGGTGCTGGTAATTTGAAAATCGTCGGCTGAAGGCGATATTGGACGATCGTCTGCTGAAAGCGCGTGAGCTAGTTGAAATGATAGGCATTTCAAAAAGTGCTATACATCGTATATTGATCGAAAATTTGAAGATGAGAAAGCTGTGCGCAAAATGGGTGCCGCGCTCGCTTTCTATAGAGCAAAAACGGCGTCATGAAGATGTTTCAGCAGATTGTTTGGCGATAATTCACCGCAATAAAACGGAATTTTTGCGTTGATTTCTAACCATGGATGAGAAATTGGACCAACACTTCACACAACTGTGGACTAGAACAGGAAAATCGTGTTCAAAGGAGGCGAAGACGGTTCCATCTGCAGGCAAGGAATGTGCATGTGATAATTTTTATTGATTGGAAAATTATGGAAAAAAGGACGCATTTTGACGAAAAATAAAGTGTTGTTTCTTCTAGACAATGCCTCAGTATATACATTCACTATTGTAATGGCGACAATCATCTTCATCACCTTATTAGCCACTTTTTGCTATCTCGCACTATTTTCAAACTTGAACAAAATAAAAAGGTGGAGTCTGCGGTTGATCGTTATTTTAAGGATTGTGTCAGCTCTAACTATAAGGTGGTGCATTAGGAACGTTAAGATTTGATCAGTGAATACATTTTTTGTTTAAGTCTTTTTTCTTTTGTCGTCTCTTTTCAGAATTAGCTAAACAATATTTGGGAAATTTATGAAGGAAAGGCTTTTACTTTAAAAGTCAGCATTCGATTATTCAAATCATATCGAATTTTCTTTCATGTTCGAAATGCTCCTAGCGCTCCAACAATTTACCGATTGGTTCAGCATTTTGGGCAACAGTATTTGGGCTGTCTGTGATCTTCCGCGTGCTGGAAGACCTGGTGCAGTTCGAAATGAAGTGATCATTGCTCGAGTGTAAGCAAGTATTGAAGAAAACCCCGAAACTTCAAATGTCGCCTTTAACGTTACTAATGCGCCACCCTATACAAACAGAGCATAGAACCTATCGCTGGAAAAGGTGTATCGAGCTAGAACGATATTATGTTGAAAAAATATAGAAAATTGTTCACAACTTTTTTGTGTCTTCTTTGTTAGGTCGGCTAGTTTTGGGAGCGCCCTCGTAACATTTGCTGCTTACGAATGAAAGAACCAAACGTTATAGTATCACAATTTGTACATTGATTTTGAACCTGATTGATACGGTTTTTTTATAATGCATTCTAGTAGAATACATAAGAAATGTTGTGAAAATCGAAGTCTTCAAGTTCAGGACGTCGTTTTGTGTGTACTCATAAGTTGGCCATTTGTCTAAAACCAAACCGAACCAAAATATATTGATACAAAGTTTATTAATCTAACCTGCAGTTCACCTACATACTCGTATGTTGAACCACAACCAGAACATATTTATATATATTTTTTTTTTCGCACAATCCATGTGAGTCAACCTACAAAAGTCGACCAAATGACTAGAAAAAAGTCGTAAAATCCAGTTTTTATGCCGCAACACTGATTGAATTTAATTCAATTTTCAAATGTTTATGGCATTTATTAATTTTATGACTTTAATAAAAAAAAAAGTGTTTAATGTTTAATTTAGTATTTTGTATGTTTGATAGAAAGAAACATATAAAATGCTGTAAAGGGAATTCCGCTCATATGTGGAGCACCTGTATACGTTAAGTGTGTGAAATTAAGTTCGTAAATTAACCAACAAATGCTTTAAATGAAAGTATTCAGCATGAGCAGATTTTAGTGACACAAATGGTATATCAAAACTGTAATTTTTTATGGGACGTGTCATTTAACCAGGCGTTATACCGCCTACTTGCGTTTTTCGGAGCAGTTCTAATCAAACATTATGGAGCAGTTTCAAGGCATGAGTATGGATAATCGAATAGCTATGAAAATAACAGCACTTATGATTATAAACTCATTTGTGTACTGGGGGGGCTTAAACAACACGACAAATTACTAATTTCAAGTATTGTAATAAAAGCCACAAGATAGTTAGAACATTAATCCAACATAACAATTCAAAATTACAGGTTTAAGTATTATAATATTATATTATTATATGATATTACATGTATTACTATATTATATTATACATAACAAAAGTAAGTATATAAAAATAGTAATATAAGAAAAGTGGCGACATTTAAAATTGTAAATATTAAAATATAACACATCCAACTATTACTATTACTATTACTATTATAAATTATTTAGTCTCTGGTCATCATTTTCGAATGAAGAAATCAGTTTATTGGGTATTACTTTTTTATACCCATTAGATGGGCTATGCCCATTTTATCATTCCATTTGTAACAATTAAGAATGCTCGTCTGGGATATAAATACATAGATTTCGCCAAAAAAAATTACCAGATTTGGTCTTTTGAAGAGGTTAGTCAATGGTGGTGACAAAAAACTTCAACAATATTAACACATTTTTTGACAGGATGACATTATGGACCAGCCAAAGATAAAACTTAGAAATAGAGGGCAACCGTTGCTTGATATTTATGCCTCATGCGTATGGAATACTTATCTGTCTTGCTGGAGCACATATCGTATCTGATCAGTCAGTTTCAGCCCCAAAGACAAATGTTTATGATTTCCACAAATTCGTCCTGGTCCAATTATATTTAATGTTGTAAATGTAATAAAAGTCCTGTAAAAACTTTTAGCTAGACGACCCATTTATATGGGGGCTATATCAGAACATAGACTGTATGACTGATTTTTCACTCCTTTATGTTATAAATATGATCGTCTGAAACTTCTGAAAACTTATGACTTTTGCAAATGATAATCCCAAATTTGCGCCTCCTATTCGCCCAATTTTCAATGGGTCAAATTACGGTGATGAAGGTACAGTATGTGACGATCCATTTGTGCGTTAGTTCCATTTAAACCCATATAGTTGTGTCAAGATATAGAGCGTAAGGGCCCATTTTTAATTAAGATTATCCTTAACCTTAGCAAAAGGCTTCATCACTCTCTGTTTGCAAGTAAGAATCCCAAATTTTCTCCTCTAATTGTGTGTTAGTTGCGTTGAAACTTAAACCGATATGGTTGTATCAAGATATAGAGCGCAATGGTCCATTTTCAATTCAGATTATCCTTAGCTTTAGCAAAAGGATTCATCACTCTCGGTTTGCAAGCGATAATCCCAAATTTGTTCCTCCTATTCGCCCAATTTTCAATGGGCCAAATTACAGTGATAACTGTACAATATGCGACGGTCCATTTGTCCGTTAGTTCTGCCGAAACTTAACAGTTGTATCAAGATATAGAGCGCAATGACCCATTTTTAATTAAGATTATCCTTGGACTTGGCGAAAGAAATCATCGCTCTCCTTTTGCAAACGATAATCCCAAATTTGTTCCTCCTATTCGCTTAATTTTCAATGAGCCAAATTACGACGATAACTATACAATATGTGATGATCCATTTGTTCGTTAGCTCCGTCGAAACTTAAACCGATATAGTTGTATCAAGATATAGAGCATAATGGCCCATTTGAATTAAGATTATCCTTAACCTTAGCAAAAGGATTCATCACTCTCCGTTCGCAAGTGATAATCCCAAATTTGCTCCTCTAATTGTGTGTTAGTTGCGTTGAAACTTAGACCGATATGGTTCCATAAAAATATAGAGCATAATGGCCCATTTTTAATTAAGATTATTCTTGGCCTTAGCAATCATTCGTGTAGGAACTACATCAAAACATCGAACAATATAGCCCATGTCCAAACGAGGCATTTTTTGATTACAATAATACATAGGCAGATAGGATGAGTAGGGAAACATCCATAAATTCAGATTCAGAATTTGATTCTCAATCCATTGGTATATACATATATTTTGTATGGTTTGTTTTTCATCTTTCCGGTTGTTACAACCATCAGCACAAACGCAATATATCCTGAACCACAAGGTGTGTAAAACACAAAAATTAATCAGGAACCAGATTTTGCAGCAACAAAAATTATGTTCCCCAATGAGATTTCAATTTCCAGTTCGAAAAACCATAACTTAAGATCACCTCTCAATTGTAAACTATTTTAATCCTTATACACCTAATATCATCTATCCCCCACATTTGAATAATAAATCATATTGTCATGTGTCGCATTACATACCATTACTGAAACTACGTAATTGAAACTACAAAATTGATTCTATAAGAAGCTTTATAATTGCTCATATCTTTGCATTCCTTCAATGTAAAGTTATTGCAACGCAATTTGTTGAAAATCAAACTGCAACTAACTAAATGCTCTCTTATCCTTTATCACCATCTCCAAAGTTATTAAAAGGTAATTACCTAGGTAATGAAAATAAATTCCTTTCAAGTAGACAAATAATAATTCGCAATAAAGTTATCACAGACCTTTCTTCGCACGCTTCTTCCAAACATTTCCCAAAATGGACGAAAAGAAAAAAACAACCAGCGTCCTGGTTCATGATCTGCTCTTTCCTCATGGACTTCAAATAGAGGAGCAAGCAGAAATATCCTTTGATATACAAGAACACGAGCTCGTAACAATTAAGTACAATACTGTCAATATTTTTTCATTTTACAATCACTGAGTTGACTTTGTGCAACATTAATTATTTTTCGAAGAGACACTTTAAACTTAATTTCAACAACTTTTCAAGACAAACAACGGCCCACACGCTCACATTCAAAGGCATCCACTGCCAGCAGAGAGGCGAAAGCTGCTCACTCATGCTCTTGCATAAAAGTTAATTAAGAATAGCAGGACACGTCAGTGAGTGGGTGCCAATGTATTGGTATATCACACTGCTGCTGCATATGCTGCGGAGTCAAGGGAAACGGCAATGACATCAAGCCAGCGGAGACAAAAAGTAGAAAACTAATAATAGTTATTGATAGTTATAGAACAGGACAGCAGAGACAAGAATAGTAATTTGAAGACATGCATGGATACAGACATGAAAGTCCTAACGGTGACCACTGAAAGATAGGACACTTGTATTACTTACTCATTACGGCATGTACAACACACAATTACAAGGACTCTCTAGTGGATATAAGTGCACACACAAACACACACACACACACACGGAAGAACAGACCGAAATATGAGCCAGGACACAAAGTCGTATATTTGCAATATATTGTCAATTAAGTTTTAAATAACAAACGACTCTAGTAAATCATTATTTTAAGTAATTTCTCGAGAAGCACATTTGACAAAATAATTAAATTTTCCCAATACAGTAAGTGAGTGCAGTAAGTTTTATTGAAATATAGGACTAATCGCAAAACGGCATACACTCGAAGAAATAAACTGTTGAATAAACACAAAATGAGATGGACACTTATAAACACTAACGATTCAATTTAATTAAATCAAATAATTACAAAATTAAAGAGCGTAACGCTATTATGTCGACCGACCTTAAACCGATAATGTCACTCTTCAAATTGAGAACAGATTTTTTCCAAGCCAGCTTTAGGTTATCTTAATACAACAGGCTATTCATTTAATGATTTCAAAACCGCCAGTGTGGCAAAGCTGTTAAATATCTGTCATCTGAAGTATTATTTATTTAGTGAAAGGTTTGCCATTTACGAATATGGATCCGTTAAAAACCGAATAGCGCGTAAATATACTTAAAACTTACTACAAAATTTGTGAATCCAACAACATAACATTTCGTGCGTTACGGTGTTATTATAGGCGTCATAATCAACCTAATGAGCAAGAAATTAGCAAGATTACAAAGAAATTTGAAGATACTGGGAGCGTTACAGATGTGATTAGGCCGGTGCATCATCGTACTCACTGCCGAAAATATCGCTTCTGTTAGTAAGAATACAGCGGATAATCTGAATTTCAATTCAGAGCGCTATGACCGTATATTAGCGACTTTTTTGTCCTGCAATTGATGATTGTGAATTGGACGATATGTGGTTTCAACAAGACGATGCCACCAGCCACACAACACGGCCGACTTTGGCTTTATTGCATAAGAAGTTTCCGAAAAGCGTAATTTTACAATTTTTTGCTATTTGACGCCGTTAGACATTTTTTGTGGGCCTACATCAAAGGCCGTGTTTCCGTGGATAATCCCTAAACGTTGGAGAATTTGAAAACCAACATTCATCAAGTTATCCCCGACATACCGCCCGAAATGTGCGAAAAATTGGTCGAAAACAACCTCAAAAGGACCCTCTGCTGCAAATAAACCAGAGGCGCTCGTTTTAATAACATTTAATTGACATTGCATTTCGTACATAAAGGTAAGGTCCAAGCATTATAATGAAATAAAAGTTTAATCGAAATCATAGCCTTATGTGAGTTTTATTTAATTTTACTTTTGAAACCGAAAAACAGATAACCTGGCACATGGATATACAGACAGATGGCTACAATTCTAGTCCTCTTCGCAATTATAATCCATCTTATCTGTATCACTAGTTTCTGTTATGTCACTCTGCAAAGTTTAGAAGCAACTTTTATCGATTTTGGAAGGGACTGGTTGCCAATAATACCTCTATAATAAGAATAGCAATGCATTGATAATTGCTTAGTCGGGTATATCTGTTTCATGAGCTCTGTCAGTCTTGTTATACTATCTACAGTTTTCCATAGATAATGCAGTGAAATTTGGAAACCACTATATTTGAAACACATACTAAGCCATCTTAGTTTGAAGCATAAAGTTCGACTGAAGCATTCATATAAATTAGAATTTATGGATTTCAAAATTGCCTCCTAACTACATCTGTGTTGATCAGATGTTCTGGAGGAGACCGAACAAAAACAAATGGACCAAACGGACGGTTAAATTAAAAACTGTAAGAGGCAATGACAGAGCTTGGTATTCTCGCAAAGCTTTTACGTAATTGTGGAATAACACTGACTGACACGAATTCTTTTGGAAAGATTAGGCAAAAATCTTACTGAGCCATTTGACATCAAACGAGTATTTAGAGTGACAGTGTATCATGTAACTCCTTCAACATATTGTTGGAAACGACTGGTACAATGTTTAACAAAAGAAAATATGTTCTTCGCATATGCAAGCGATATACACATTAACGAGATGTTACTGCAGTCTTCTCAAACATT
>JAHXMU010000132.1:367415-412087 GCA_019455685.1 Philornis downsi | reverse complement strand
ATGCAGGCGATATACACATTAACGAGATGTTACTGCAGTCTTCTCAAGCATTGAAAAGGAGTCAGCAAAAATAGGTCTGGCCGTGAACGGAGTTATTTGTTTCAATGAACAAAGAATCTGTTTCCTTGAAATGCTGTGTGAACGTTGACAACTACAACTTTGAATTGGTGGCCGAATTCTACTACCTTGTCTCCGCTTTGGGTGAAACTCATGATGGCAGCATGAAGATTAAGAAAGTAATATTGCTTAAGATTAAGAAAGTAATATTGCAAGCGACTTAATGGCACAGCCTTCTCTCGATAATCACAAATCCAACAGTATCGGGTCTGCCTTGATGTATAGCATAGAATTTTGGGTTGTTGCTCAAGCGGATGAATCAGTGCTGATAATCTTCCAAAGAAAAATAGTGCGAAAATAAAGCGAACCCATCTTCGTTAAGGGAGAAAGCCGGACTAGCATGAATCACGAGCTGTATGATCTGTACACTGAGATCGACGTAGTCAAGCGCATCAGAATAAATCAACTGCATTATTAAGTGAATGTTACGCTGATTAAACATTAGCATACAAAGACTATAGCTACAGTGTAAAAAGTTTTTTAGAACAATTTTGACGGGCGACGCGGAAGAGGTCTACCCAAACTCTGTGGGAAAGACCCAGCTTTTGAAATGCTGTCAAAACTTGTTGTGATGAATTGAAGTTGGAACATAGAATAATAATTTGCTTGGAATTGTCTCCTAGTTGCGACATATAATATATGACGTTGTCTATTATAGTCATCATGTCAGTAAATATAAAATTGCTGATAACAAATAATATTGGATATTCAGCTTAAAACTATTGCTTAATATTTTGCTGCTCACCGAGTGCAAATCTATAAAGAAGATCAACAAGGAAACAGTTAATGACAGTAAATATGGCCCATGGGCAATTGCCTAAACAATTAATCATCCTGTAGGCAACTCAAATAATTAACCTTCTAATTTGTTGGATAACAAGTTATATTATAATAGTTATTGTAAATAATTGTTAACCGATAGGTGATGTTAACAATAATCCCACAAACATTAAAGAAAGTAAAGTCAATTCACATTCTTGCGTCATTTAAGAATTAGATAATTTTGACTAATTTCTAGCAAACACACACAGAATCATTTCAGTGTATCCATCAGCAGCTACAAGCAATTGAAACATCTTGTGGCAGAGTTTTTAATTAATAGCAAATTCTCCAGATATCCTGATTTAAATGCTCTATTTATATTTCCAACTCATGTGTGAGTATACCGAGCACATTGCACATCTGTTTGTCTGGCTGCCTGTGCTGTCGTGTCGTATCGGCATTGATGATATGATATAGATTTTCAATAATTTCCAAATGTTGCATACACAAACACGTACCAATCGTAGGAGTCCAAAAGTGTACACATAACACAACTTCCACTTCCAATACCCAACACACTCTTGACCGAATTTAGTTAAGTTTTAAATGTTATCCTTTTAGTGAGTGGAATGGAATAGATATCCATTGGTTTTGTGAAATTTGAGTGTGCACTCAGAGTCGTGTGTAATTTACATTAATATTTGCTCAGATTTGAGCAATGAATTTTATCTACCATCTGAAATACATATTCAAACTGAATAGCTATGTGTGAATATATGAGTGCGTATGTGTGCATCATGTGTGGATATTTGTTAAAACATCATTAACAAAATGCAATGCAAACAAAATATTTCTACGCTCGCACACCCATTCTTATGGAGTCGAGGAGACCGAGTTCCCCCTCCCACTAAGTCGAAAATATTGTGAGGCATTCATGGTGACTTTGTCAAGAAATGGTAGCGATATAATAAATTAGATTTGGTTAATGATTTATATTCGTAACTTTCGCAAATTAAACACAACTTAACGTATTACAAGGCGTTTAAGTCGAATCGATTGTTGCCGCAAATACACGCAATGGCAAATAAATATACTTTGCCTTAAGATAACATCCTTTGTTTCGTGCACTTAACTTTGTCGACAAAACTTGCAATATTTTCCTCAAATAAAAACATTCATTATAAATGTCGCTTTTACTATTGTGAACAATTTTTCATTTAAAGCTATTATTAAGTTCACTACTTAGTACGGAGTGTTTTCAAAATCCATGCGACACATTTTACTCTTACATAAATGTAGCAAACATGTTGGAAGAGTAGTAATTAATTTTTCACCAGAAAGCTTGAAAATGTCTCGGACAATACATAAAATTTTCCAGTGAAAATATGATTGTGCCAATTACTGCAAAGTAAAAATAATCATGTCGGTTTATTGAGCCAAAAACAAAAAAAAACGCATGGAAGAAATCGAAACTTTGGGAACAGCGAACAAATTGATAGCGATCTACAATTTTTTTTTCCAAATGAGCCTGTAAAGCCAGCTGTTATGAGAGCGATCCCAAAACTAGCCATTGTGCAAAGAAGACACAAAAAAATAGGGAAAATTGTTCTTTATTTTTCAACATAACCTCCTTTTAGCACAATACACATTTACTATTCAACAGCTTCTTAAGGGTGTCCAAACAAGAACGCAAGATTTAAATTTGGCGCCATTCTAAGTGTCATTGTCTGACATTTGAACAATTGTTAGTAAAATGGAGCGCATTCGTGTAGCGAACAACGCATTCTCATTGTGAAATTGTTTTACCAACATTTTGAAACTTTTGCGGCTACAGTTCACATATTGCGATCAATTTGGGGTCACAATAATGCTTCAAAAGAGTCAACTGTAAAGAGATTATTGGATAAATTTGCCAAAGTGATGTAAAGACAACAACGAGTCATCGACCAGATCGATCGACCGAAAATGTCGCAGCTGTTCGTGATGATGTCGCTCAAACTCCATCTACCTCAATTCGACACCGAGCTCAGCAAATTGGTGTCTCCAAATACACTATGCAGCGAATTTTGACGAAAAATTTGCATCTTCATGCATACAAAGTTCAATTGACTCAGGAACTGAAACCAGCTGACCATGGACAGCGAAGGGAGTTCGTTAATTGGGTATTGGAGAGACAACATGAATATGCTGATTTTGCCGATAAAATCAAATTCAGTGGCGAGGCCCATTTCCATCTTGAGGGCTTCGTCAATAGGCAGAATTGTCGCATTTGGGGTGAGGAAAATCCTCGAGTGATTCACGAGAAGCATCCTCAACGTGTCACTGTGTGGTGTGGATTTTGGGCTGGAGGAATCATTGGACCTTTTTTTATGAAAATGAGGCATGTCAAGCGCAAACAGTCAATGGTGTTCGGTATCGTGAAATGATAACCATTTTTTTCGTGCCTAGAATTGAAGAAATGAATGTGGAAGGCATGTATTTTAACAAGACGGCGCCACATGTCATACAACCAGAGAAACAATTCAATTGGTACACCCTTTATATCTTCATTTCTCCGGATGAAGGTATAAAAACAGGTTGTGTCAATGCATGATATGTGATAAGACTGCGTTTCTAATACGCTCCCTTGTCCTTTGATGAATCAGTGTCTAGCCCGCCTTTGAAAGTCTTGGCTTTTTTTGACACATTCCTACATTTTAGTATTTAAATATAAGCAATACAACATATGTTTTCCTAGTAATAATAATAAGTAATACCGGTTTCTTTTAAGCCCTTGCATCAAATCCTTCCAAGAAGAAATATACTAAAATGACCCCTAATCAGACACCGATAAGTGATAGTTGTTGGTACATAAATAGATGTGTTCATAATTACGAGTTTACCAAACATGCAAGTGGATGAGATATTCATGTAAATCTATACGGACAAGGATATGATTATGTACATGATGTACATGTGGGCCATAAACTACAAAATATCCAAACTGAGCAAATTTACAATCTCTGAACCATTTTGTAATAATAAAAGGTAAAAACATACATCAAATTGTTTTTATAAAAACAAAAACAATTTCTTCAATTGCTTTTAATGAAACAAAAGTGTACCATTGAAAGTTTACATCTACAGGGTATCTTTTCATCCGACATTATCTTTACCAGAACAGGATAATTATTGATTTCGTAATGGTAATATAATAGAATGGAATATCAGAAAATGGTAGTGTAATATAATAATATAATATAATAATAATAATATGTAAATAAATCAAATTATATTTCAATAGATTTGTTATTGAGGTCCTCAGGATTAAAATAATATTTGGCTAATCCTATATTATGAGAAAGTCTGCGTAAATGCAAATATTAAGAGGTGATTATCGAGGAATATTGATATTGGCTGAACTGTAAATAGAAAGTAAGACAATTTTTTTAGTTTTTTCAGAAAAAAATTTGTACTTGGGTGGTTCGAAAAGTTCGTTCGGTTTTTAAAAGAAATTTATTTACAAATTTGTAAAAAGAAAACAATTATTTTAATTATACAATCTCCGCCCTCTCATAAAACTCGCGTGGTCTTTTTGAAAACAAAAACATTCAATTCTATTTTTTACTTTCTCGTCATTATGGAAATTCAAATTCTTCAGGTAATTTCTCAAACTGACAGACGGGGCGAGGTCTGAGGAATACGGAGGGTGAGGTGAAACCTCCCACCCAAGCCCTAATAGTTTCTGACGGGTCCGCAAGGCAGTGTGAGGGCGTGCGTTCTCATGATGGAAGATGACGTCTCCCCGATTGATGAGCCTCGGCTGTTTTTCTTCCAATGCCGTTTTCAGTTCATCTAATTGTGCGATATAGAGGTTTTCATTAATCGTTGGATTTGTTGGAAGAAGCTCAAAAAAGGCTACTCCTTTGACATCCCACCAAATCGACAACATTACCTTCCCGGAGTGAAGGCCCGCTTTAGAGGTGAATTAAGAGGGTTCATTTGGTTTCCCTCATGATCTTTTCCGCGTTACATTATTGTAGACTACCCTTTTTACATCACCTGTGGTGGTGTTCCTCAGAAATGGTGTCTTGTTATTTCTTATCCTTAGGATTTCTTATCCTTATTATCACAGACGTCAACGAGGTTCAGGCTGTTGGTCTCGGTGTGAAAGTGAAGTACTCACACATCACAAGTTCGAGCTCTTTTATGACCCCGTAAACGGTTGAGAATGACATTTTGATTATCATCACGGGAATTAAAGGGGATTCACAATAATTCGATCTCTTACGTCTTTGGAAACCATTTCTTTTGGCCGTCCTGATCTGGGAGTGTCCATTACAGAGAAGTCACCCGCAGAAAATCGTTTACACCATTTCTGGCAATTTCTTTCATTTGGTCCGTTTTCTTCATAAACAGACTTTATTTTTCCGTTGGCTTCTGCAGCCGTTTTTCCTTTTCGAAATTAACACAGCACAATATGCTTAAAATGCTCTTTTCCCCCAATTTTTTTCAATTTTTAAAATTGACAATGCAAATCCAAATGAACAATACGCCATAATGAGCCGAGAGATAGGCTCAATTGCTAAGAACGCCGAGAAATAAATAACAACAAATTATCCGCCACACTTTCACTAATAGAAGCGATATTGATCCATATTAGTAAGTGGTAAAGCTTTCACTAAATAAATAACACTTCAGATGACAGGTATTTAACAGCTGACAGCTTTATCAGACAGGCGGTTTTGAAACCATTAAATGGATAACTCGTTAATAATGCAAACTTGTTTACAGAGCGTACATAATAACAACGATTTTATATTACTCATATCATAGAGTATTCAAAATCGAAACTGAAAACCAACAAATCCAGTTTTTTTTTTATCATAAAAAGTCATTTTCGAATAACCGGTTTAAACTCTATTTTCACTTCGGTTAATTGGTTTTTAAAAAATCATTTGAAATCTATTCAGTTTGGCCTTGTAAAATTTGAAACCGATGAAAATACTTGGAAATTGACTTGTCTGATCGTTTAATAGCAATATGATCGGCTTGGATCAATATTTTGTTGAGAGAACCATAATTACAAAATATAAATATCGTTAATTGATGCAATTTAATGATGTCCATGACTTTAAATATGATTTCTGATGTTAACCCTGCAATAATCTTTTGTCGCCGAAGCGAAATCAAATACGAAAATAGTTTTGATTTGCTTCAGTTTCTAGAATCTAAATCAAAAATATGCACAATTTTTATTTTATTTTCTTTTTTTATACATTTAAAATGAGATTACAAACAATTACAATTTTCGTTTATACACCCATAACTAAATTACCATTCAATTGCTTGGAAATGGCTTGGCGGGTTACTCCTAATACCGAACCAAGCTCTACCTGCGTTTGGCACGGATCTCCATCAAGCAACGCCGTCAATTCAGTGTCTTCAAAGGTTTTTCGTCTTCCTTCGCGCGAACGGTTGTCAACGTCAAAATCACCATCTTTAAAGCAACGGAACCAATCTCGAAACGTTGTTTCACTTAAAGCAGCATCTCCGTAAATGTTTTAAAGCTCTCGATGAGCTTCAGCTGTCGTTTTCTTCGATTGAAAGAAGAAAATCAACACTTTCCGCATATGACGATTATTTGACACAAAATCACATATATTCACACAACCAAAAGAATATTACGTCAAAAGTAAATCACTATTGTGTCAAAGCGGTATGTTTACCATATGCCTAAGCTTGGCTCATGAAGAAGCTTAGGCATATGGTAAACATACCCCCTAGACACAATAGTGATTTACTTTTGACGTCATATTCTTTAAGTTATGGCAGAATCGACTAGCACTTACAACTGGCGCCATCTATTGGCAAACAGCGGGAAATTAGTTGCTCACTTAATTTTTTTTTTTGTGATTTCATACATTCAAAATGAGATTACAAACATTAATAATTTTCGTTTATACATCCGAAACTAAATTAGAAATAATATTTATCCTAATTCAGCTTATGTTATGTTCAGAAATGTTTTGTTTACATTTTATTTGAAAATAGTTTTTAATTTGTTAAATTTTGTAAAACTTAAATGAAAGACATACAATCAATATCTGTATTTTAATATCGGAAATTTTTAATCAAAAATGATTAAAATTTTGTTTCTATTTTGATTTTCGTTCTTATGCCCTAAACGAAATTGGAAACAATTTTTATTTTGATTCGGTTGATGAAAAGTTTTGGTTGTTTTTCATTTGGGACTGACTCGCCTCTTCGAACAAATATACACGTAAATCACTTCACCTGATTGAAATATATTAAACTTATACACTGATTTTATACGTTACATTACGATTTTTGAGGCTTCTTATTTGTAGAGATTTAAAAAATCTAGAATAAAATTTTGCATTATCCAATATTTCCCATACCTCTGGTCGTATATAGAACAATCGGTGTACCAAACATTCAAAGATGTACAATAAATAATAAATTATTTACTTATCCGCACGGTTAAGGTAAATAATACTGATCTACAAATTTGGAAAAAAAAACTTGACTGCAGAAACGCAGCATTTTTTTTAACTAATTGGCATAGAAATTGGGCTATTACATCTTGTTCATTTTGTTAATGCTGGCAATACTGTAAAACAATCAGTACTGACACTACGATTTCACAATTATTAAATTGACAGAAGCCTACATTCATTCTAAATCTTTATAATAGTAGCGTTTAATCATGTCAGGGAGATCGGTTACTGCTTCAAGCTATTTTTGCTTTGTGTGCAGTGAATATTTGATTGGAAAAAAAAAGGATATGCAGTATCAGAACATTAAAATAATCATATTTACATTATTTCGGTTTTGCTGTCAGAAACTTGAACAAAATCGTGGATACCGACAATGTTTTGCAATAGTTTGCAGAACTGTTTTATACAAGGGGTCAAATGGCAAGAAGATCTGTATCGATTTTTCAATTCCAGTACTTTGTAGAGAGTCAAGGAACCACCAAACCGATTGTTATTTCTGTTTAACAAAAAAGGCTGGATTTAATATGAAAAATCGAAGAAATATTACTTACGCGAATATCCGTCCCATTGATTTCCAAACCAATTCAACGTCCACCAAATGATCCATTACCAGTCATTTCCAGTGCTACGAGCAGTGAGTCCGTAACATCTTTCACCAGCAGTGGCGGTTTATATCAGGTTGATGATGAACCCCATTTAGTGACTCAAGCTGAGCTGAATGATATATTTTGAGATTTACATTTAATGAAGCAAGACGCAGAATTACTAGCTTTACGCATGCAGCAGTGGAAACATCTTGCAGTTGGGACAAAAGTAATTGTCTATAGAGATAGAAGCTCGGAATTGGCTGCATATTTTGAAAAGAAACCCTCTATTCTATACTGTACTGATGTTGATGGTTTATTTAAAAAAAATGAGCCAGCCATATGACAAAACTGAATGGAGATTATTTATTGATGGCTCTAAGTACAGTTTAAAGGCTCTTCTTTTGCATAATGGGAATGAAAAACCAATCATACCAATTAATACAAAGGAAAATTACGAACCAGTGATTGAAATTTTGGCATTACTCAAATACAACGATAATGAATGGAAGATCTGTGGTGACCTTAAGGTGTGTGATTTAAATTTTTTTGTACGAGTATACTTAGTATAGACCATCATAAACAACTGTAAACTAATCTGTTTTAGATCCTTAGTTTGTTGACTGGTATGCAAGGAAGTTTCACAAAATATTGTAGTTTCCTTTGCCTATGGGATAGTCACGCTACATGTCATCATTACGTCAGAACAAAGTGGCCAAAAAGAACTGAGTATTCACCAGGAAAACAAAACATTTCAAATAAACCATTAATTGATCCAAATGACATACTTCTTCCGCCTCTATACATAAAATTTGATCTTTTTAAAAACTTTGTCAAGGCTCCAGACAAAGATGGTGCAGCATTTAAATATTTGTTAGCGGTTTTTCCTAAAATTGCATATGCTAAAATCAAAGAAGACATATTTGTTGGCCCTCAGATAAGGAAGCTATTGAATAACGATAGTTTTTCACAATGTTTATTGGAGAAAGAAAAAGCAGCCTGGAAATCTATCAAGAGTAACAGTCTTCTTGGAAACAATAAGATTGAAAACTACAGACAAATTGTTGCTGAATTACTGAAAAATTATCACGAATTAGTTTCACGAATGTCACTCAAAATGCATTTTCTTCATTCGCAGTTAGAGTTTTTTCCACAAAATCTAGGTACGGTGATCGACAAACAAGGGGAGCGTGCTCATCAATATTTAATGAAAATTGAAAGAAATTTTCAGGGATTTTGGGGCAAAATCATACTGGGAGACTAGTGCTGGACTCTAATACGTGAAGCCGAACCAACAAAATACAAACGACGTTCAAATAACGCCATTCACGTTTGAAAATTCATTGATTTTTAAATAAACTAATGATTTTTTCAGGTAAAAAATGAATAAAAACATTTTTTTTTTTTGTATCCCGGAAGCCTGACGTGATAGAGAAAACCTAATTACAGATTCAAATTCAGCCCACCAAATCACCCTAGTAAAGATATTTGGTTGCTCCAGTGTAAAACGTTGTTGGCTAGTATAATTTATTGATATTTGAAGTTTGTGGAAAATGGGGTTGTAATGTCTTCGGTCAGACCTGTCTTTTGAACTGAGGCCATTTCTAAAGCAGTGCGATTTTAAATGTTCAGTACAATTTTTCCAAATCGGATTGTAATGTCCTCGATCAGACTTGTCTTTTGAATTGAGGCATTTTCTAAAGCAGTGCGATTTTAAATTTTCAGTACAATTTTTCCAAACTGAAATTCAAGTACGCCGTGCCCTCCGGCCCAATAGTTACCTGTTACCCATACAAACTTTGCTTAATAGATATTCAGAGTTTAACGATGAGCGTAATATAATAAACCTTAACAAGTTATAGCATAATAATTACAACATCAACAACGGCATGCAGCGTTATTGCTCCAAATAATATACAATTAAGTAAATATTATTATTTGTTATAACTCGAATGTTTGTGTGTGTGTGTGTGCGTATGTGTGAGGACTATTGGTGTTATTGCTGCTGTTGTTCATTCAAATTATAGCTGTAGTTATAGTTGTAGTTGAAACAATGTACAAACAATTTTTGTTGTTATTTTAGCATAATCAAATAATGGACAGAACATTTGATAATGTTCTCCACACACACACACAAACATACACACACTCACACAGAATTTTCAAATTTCACTGTTTCTGCAGATGAGAGAGTGGGTCGTGGGAGATTGATGTTGTTGTTGTGTGTGAAAGGATTCATTGTACTTTAGATTTTCAAACATTGACTAACATATCGCGTGCCAACCACTCTCCCGACTCGTTCACTCCCCAATGGCAATGGTTTGTGTAAGATTTGTTTAAGAGATATGTTGTGTGTTGGTATGCAAGTGCTTGATGTATGCACAACACTTTGTTGCAGCTGCATATAAATTTTGTTAATGGCCATGTTGAAAATGTTTCAACCTGACAACCTGTAATTCGAATTTTCAATTGACATTTGCATATTTGCTTGCGATTGCAGATGGCCAGGTGTGTGTACATTTGTAGTAGGTGTAAAATATTGTAATTATTATTGATTACATTTTTCGGTTAGTGATTTTTCGGATAAATATTTTGCCGGACTTATTGACCTTAATTCTCCGTCTTAAGGAATGAATGGTTGTGATGACAATTGACAATTGTACTTGCGAGTATGTACTATATATCGATTAATGCATGTGTAGTTGTAACAACCACTAACTATGCTTTTCTATTAAGACTTAGGTCTTACATGGGACAATACAGGAGTCTACGATATTAAGGATTGCAGATTTATCTGCTTAAAATGAAAAGGAGAATCAACATTCATATTACAATTTGATTTAATTTAAATTATGATGTGAGACATTTAATTAAGTAAACGGCATAACAAATGTGATTCATTAAAGCAACAGGTTGATTCGGGATAAAAAAAAAATTGATTCATTTCCATTAAGAGCAACATAATAAACATTTGTTTCAAATAAATAGATTTCTGTTTCAAATTTTTGTTAAGGCAACAACGAACAAAAATGCAAGCGAACGATAGCGATTAACTCGAATTCGATTCAAACTGGGGTTATATATCTCGAAAGCTTTCAATCGCCTCCACTTACAAATGTCAAAATTCGATTTTTTCGTATTTGGAAAACACATTATTGAGAGATCGAAAAATTTTGCAATTTTATAGTTAAATTGCAAAATTTTAGTAGCAAAAGTAGTAAAAATCATAAAGCATCATCTTCAATTTCTCGGAGGTAAATACAGGGTGGCGCACGAACTGTGCTCCCAACTGTCAACTGTCAATATATATATATATATAATAGTAATCGTGACTACGTTCACAAAAATAATTACCTCTAAATTTCTTAAGGATAATGGTTTCTAGACTTGGATAGAAGTATAAGGGTTAAGTTCTATTAATTGACTCCTCGCCAAAAACGATCCATGCGGCCCCTGTACAAAAAAAAAAAAAAAATATTAACTGTTTATGATGCTTTTCATTATTTTTTTAGTGTTTTAAAAAATGTATATTAGGGTCGTTATTCTATTGTAATCTAAACTTACACAATATATAATTCATTATTATGTATTTATCAACGTGTGGCCTGAAAGAGTTGTTGTTATGCTGATTATATTAATATAATTAATATAATATAATAAACAGATAAAAAATGGGAATTTGCTTCTTTTTTTATTGTAGAAACATTAAATTTTCATTGTAAAATACAATTATTTTGATGAATGAAAGCTCTGTTTAAGAGAAGTAAATAGTTTGGTATTTTAGGAAATGTTTCAAATATTTTTATGGAGATATGACCATATTGGTTTTTTACCGAATTTATCAATTTAAATTATTTTGAAAATTAAGCTCTTCACTTGATAATTTCAGTAGTTTTAGTAACCCGTTCTTGTTCTTTTTTTTCCAAATATTGCAACAAAAAAATTCCATTAACACTCGCTAACTGTTATCTGTATGTGTAGAAATTTTAATTGTAATCAAATACATTTATATGGAATTTTTTTCCATCTTCTTTATTCGAAATTCAAAACAACTAATGCAGCGAAATCAAAAATTGGTGTGACCATCAATGCTTCGGCTTTTCCAGACATAGTCTTTGGACAACTGTTGTTGTCGACTTCGATTTGGTTTTTCGCCGTAGTCGTCAGCAAAGCGAACGAAAGCATTTTCTGTATTTGCTAATTCATTTCATTCGGCTCTGAGTATTTTGTAGTCAAAGCAGTAACCAAAGTCAAGTATGCAAGTAACTTACTGAAGAAATCACCCGACAACTTGACATTTTTATTTATTTTGTTATACAGAACTGGGAAGTTGTTGGTCAATGTAGTAGTGACCTACAACTATCTTCTGAGCCTCCGCGGAATCAATTACTATTTTCGAGAACAATTTATATAGCGCTATTTCGATTCAGAAAGTGGTACTGAACTAATCGTCATATACTTTGAATGGTCCAACTCCAACCCAAAACACTCTGAACATCAATGTCTTGTAAGACATAATAAAAGGTCTCTCCTAACATAGTTGAGAAGCGAGTGGAAAAGACTTTAATCAGGCATTCTCATAACGGGTTATCATTTTTCGCTTTCAAAAGTAAAGTTAAATACAAAATATAAAGCTATGATTTCGATAAAACTTTTATTACAGTACACTGTTTGGACCTTGCTATTATGTACGGATTGCTTGCAACAGAGGATCCATTTGAGGCAGTTTCCGATCACTTTTTCGTCCATTTTGGGCGGTATCTTGACGACAACTTAACGAATGTTCGTTTTCAAATGCTCCAACGTTAACTGACTATCTGCATAAACGCGGTCTTTGACGTAACCCAAAAAAAAAAAAAATCTTACAGGATCAAATCACATGATCATGGCGGCCAATTGATGTCACCAAAACGTGATATTACGATTTCTGGAAACTTCGCATGCAATGAAGCGAAAATCGTTAGTATAGTAAAGAAGTTTTAACTATTTTTCCGCTCCCTTCGGTTGTTAAACAATCCATATTCGTAAATGGCACACCTTCCACTAAATAAATTACATCTCAGACGACAGGTATTTCACAGTGCGATCATGATGGCCAATTGACGTCATCAAAATGTAAAATTACGACTTCTGGAAAATTCTTGTGCAATAAAGCGAAAATCGGTAGTGTAGTAAGTAAGTTTTAACTGTTTTTCCGCTCCCTTCGGTTGTTAAACAATTCATATTCCTAAATGGCAAACCTTTCACTAAATAAATAACTCTTCAGATGGCAGGTATTTAACAGCTGACAGCCTTGCCAGACCGGCGGTATTGAGACCACTAAATGGACAACGCTCTATATGCAAATGTTCTCGATGATCTTTGTCGGAATCAAAATGACCAAAATGAACAAATTGTGGCTACGTTTAATAAATAATTACCCCTGAATTTCTTAAGGGGAATGATTTCTAGACTTAAATAGAAGTATTAGTTTAAAGTTCTATTAATTGACACCTCGTCTCAGCTAAAATTAATTATAGCTCGTTGAGTTCCTCACAGAGCCTGGAGGACTGTATTAGTACCAATAAATTCTAGCCGAGGGACAAATATTATGCCAAATCCATGCCTATCAAAGCATGGACTGAAAAATATGCGTAATATTTGTCCAATCAATCATCAATCATTGTCTACGAAACAATTCTTTTCGCTCCTAGAATATACATATTTAAAATGTGCTTTTTGTGTCATGACCAACGAATTAGAAGAATTTTTATTACCGATCTTCTGTCCTAGTGAAGAGAATATGTGATAGGCTGCAAATCGGCGTAGAGTTCATTGTGGACCAATTAAAATAGTTACCCATAGCCCATCAGTGACATGCTAAGAACACATGTCAATTCAGTGCCTCCAATCCCCATCTTTGTACGATAGCATTAACATTTCTAAGCGTTTTAGCTTTGCATAACCTATTCCAAAATAAAAAAAATATAATTTAGTAACTGCCACAAAACAATTGTTTCGTTACAAGAAATATTCAAAATTACATCAATTTAATAATGATGCTGAATTTTTCTGAAAGTTTTGCATAAACGTGAAACAACTTTTGGCACAAAGTACAAAGCAAAAGTGGATTTTTTTTTTTTCAAAATGGTCATTAGTGATGCAACACTCGTAAATTGTTAGAATACAAATTTCTAAAATTTTTGCTACAATTAACGATAAGTGGCCAAACGTTGTTGACGAACTACAATTTTGGTGAACCAAAGCAATGCGATGGGTACGTGAGGAGTTTTTTCTTACATTATCTGCAAACACTTAAGTTGAATATTTAATTGGTCAAGTTCTCATATTTTCAGTCATATTCATTCACCCTTTCGTAAGGTATAAGATATAAGAATAAGGTATAGTAAAAATAAATGCATTATTTTTCCAATAGATGGGGTATGGTAGTCTGTGCATTGCGTTTTTAAAGAACGATCGGCATACGCTAGACTGCTTTAGAAAGGTTAGAAAGATTTCATGCACAAAAAACTACTCTGTTTTGTGATTGCTTGACTTGGTATTGTTTGAGCACGCTTCAAAGATGGACACTGGCAAAGAGAAGATATGCCATATTTTACGGTTTTTCTGTAATAAAGGTGAAAACGCAAGGCAGGCAGCTAAATATGGGAACAGTGCTTATGCTTCTGATCCAATTATAAACAATTTTTGATTTCGTCAACTCCGTTCCGATAACTTTGATGGTAAAGATGCATCATGCTCTGGAAGGCCATTGCCGAAAGTATTAATAGTATAGGTTAGTGGTTACAAAGCCGCCGGTCCGGCAAGGCTGTCAGCTATTAAGAACCTGTCATCTGAAGTGTTATTTATTTAGTAAAAGGTTTGCCATTTACGTACATACATATATGGATAATTTAACAACCGCAGAATGCGTAAACACAGTTAACACCTATTACAAAATTGGTGATTCAAATGTGGGCTTTCAATCGAACAAAATTTTCTAAAACTACCTCTAAAGGATCCACTGCTGCAACCAATAAAGAGGCGGTCATTTAAATGACATTATATTTCGTACATAATAGCAACATTCAAGCATTATAATAAAAGTTTCATCGAAATCATAGCTCTACATGTGTTTTATTTAATTTTACTTGAAACTGAAAAATTGATAACCCTATATAATGGAAATCATCCGACCATCATGCAAGCACTATTCCAATTGTCCAGGAGCTAAAGATATCTCAAAAAAACCTTTAGCTTGAACTAAGCTGGGGACAAAAAGAATCTCGAAATTCATGAAATGAATTTCCATCTGCGAATCGCTGCTGGATCGCGACGAAATCGATGCATTCCTGAAGCGGTTAGTGACTAGTGATGAAAAGCCGGTCTATTATGACAAACTCAAGCAAAAACGGTGAGCCGGCATAAATGGTAACCAACTTAGGATTAACAGTCAGAAAGCTTTTGCTGTGTCTTTAATGGGTTTGGCAGGGAACCTACTTCTCTGAGGCCAAACTCTTATTTCGAACGTGTACACTGCCAACAATTGAAACCTCTGAAGAAAGTAATTACGGCCAACTTTGGCCAATAGGAGAGGATTTATGTTCCTTCGGGATAATGCCAGGTCACACATCCGGGACCTTGATTGAGAGGTTCTTATGCATTCACTTTATAGACTAGAACCGACACAGAGTGATAACTACATTTTCCTGTCCATGGCGAATGATTTTGCTAGCGGAAAATCCTCCTCTAGAGCAACTTCTAAAAATCGACTGTTCCAATTTTTTTTGCAATAGGGACGAGCGTTTCTATGAGAGAGGCATAATGGAAATATTTTTAGAATGGCAACAAATTATCGAAGAAAATGGTGCATATTTGACCCAAATCAAATTATCTTAAATATGCCAAATAAAGCCTTCAATGCTATGCAAAATATTTCTTTTACTGCAATCATCAAATATTCTGATATTCACATATTCAAGAATTTACTTTATAGCTGGAGAATTCCAAGCTGCGGCCTCGGGATAATAAATTTTACAACCACATTCCTCTTCACTCTCGACCATTTGGTTACTTGATAATCCGTAAAAGCTTTTGCCATTTTTTATGGATTAACACAATAACAACAGCAAAACTCTGTGAAAAAACGCAAAACACTCGTAAATATAATAAAAAATATTGAAATATACCAAAACAACAAATTGGCATGCCACAAATGCAACAATAAAATACCAGGACTAGGGCTACTGTTCTCCACCACCCAGACCGTGAATACAGTGCCATCTCTTGCCACAATGCAAAATGCCAATTCGCCCGACCACGACAATGGCAGCAGCACCAGCAGCAACAACTGACACAACAACATAAAATATTATGTTGTCAGAAAAAGTTTCGTTGTTGCATGTTCTCTGTTGGTGCAATAGTTGTTTGTGTTTTTATGGCGAACCTTTGGCAACACCATAAAATATGATGCAAAAGTGTTTAGGTGTTTGCAACAGACTCACACATATACACACACACACACACACAGACATGCATATAGCTACATTGCAACGCCCTCCAAGGTGCCACATGTGCAAATTTTGGGAGTCCAAAAAGGGAACTGTGAATGTTAAGAGAGAGATAAACTTTTAAATGAACCAAATGAAAACAAACAACATTCATTTGCCTCCGCAAGGAGAAGAAACTTTGGTGTATTGGAACAGATAGTCATCCTGCCACACGAATATGAGGCAACTTAAGAACTGCTCTTCTACAACCATTGGAATGGTAAATGAATAGCTCTGCTAGCACCGGATTGTTTGTTACCTATTTAAATTATGTTATTAATTATTTGGTTTCATGACCATTCATTTTGGAAAGAATATTAGCTTATACGTGTACCCTCATGTCCTCATGTCCAACGTATCTATATCCAGTTTCTAATTAACGTCAGTCTAACAACAGTCAACTTGCGGTCTCAAGAGAAACGAATTGTCTGTGTCTCCTGTCAATCAAGCGCATACCCACCACACCAATTTCAGTTCAGTAATAATTGATAATTTTGATTAATTGAATTGATAATTTTAATTGTTCATAGAGACTCCTTAATGAATATTGATAGGTTACTCCAATTGCGCGGCGATACGTCTCCAATGCACAGTGTGGTAGATCATAAATCTAACTGGACAAAATTAATAAATTGGGTAGGGTTTACTTCTCACTTATGTGTTAAACAAAAACTGAGTTCAAATTTATAAATGATTGTAAAAAATCAACTTTTTTTTTTGAAAAAAGTATTTTTAGTAAAATGACGCAAAAAATAAATAGTTCACACTGTCGACAAAAAATATATTTTTAAGATAGAAGATTGGTTTCTTAAATACATGCTTTGAGATTATTTGTAGTTATATATATACTAATATTTACTTTGAATACAACTAATTAAGCATATAATAAAATTACTAGGTAAGTTTTTATGTAAAGAGTCGGATTTGGTCATTTTTAGTATTAAAATAATTTTAATATCTATAATATAAAAATGAATCGCTAAATGTGTTAGTAAGCGCATAACTTAAGAACGCCTGGACCAATTTGGCTCAAATATTTTCTCAATTATTCGTAATTGCCTGGAGAAGGTTTTTACGAAAAAAAATTTTGGAAAAACCCTCTGGAAAACTCGGAAAATTTAAAAAATCGAAAATTGTTAGTGGAAAACACGACAAATTCCGGAAAAGCGTGAAAATTTTCAATTTGTGTCGACGAAATTTTGCATTTTATCACATGATTTGATGATTTTGCGCGATATAAAAGTGGAAAATTCGTTGTGAAGCTCGGAAAATTTCGGAAAATTACGAAATTTATTGCGATAAAATATGTTTTACGTGAATTTTGGGTGGAGAAATTAACGAGACAAATAACAGATGGCGGTGTGCTGCGTTCAATGCTGAAACTGAGCGCAATTTGACAGCTGCACTTTTCGCATTGTGATTTTCTATTAAACAAATGTGCTATTTTTCTTGCTGCAATTGATTCGAATTTTGTTTATTATCACACTGAATTCGGATACTCATATATCGCGTATCACATCCATTAACGGTACGAGCAGTACGATCAATTGAAATTTAGTGCAATGTTTATCAATTCGATCATTTTTTCAGAAAATAAGCTTGCGTGTAAAAAGTGAGGTTACCTTATTGGATTGCGGGCATTTATTGCGATACATTCATTTCGTAAGTTTTTTTTTTAAATTGTCTTTTTAATAGGATTAGTCAAAAAGGACTTTATTCCATTTCAGGGAGAGTTATTTGACTAATGCCACCTATTAGACGATCAAATCGTGGACTTCGTACACGTAGTGCAATAATTAGTCAGAAAGTCCGTGATAATCAAATGCAAGAGGAACGCGCAGAACATAATGGATGGAGACGTGCCCATATTGCACAAGTTCGCGCTGCACAATCACCACCTCACATCGTTCACATCGTCGAAGGAGGAACTCATCACCAAAGTGTTCCCCGGCATTGCATAAAATTATAAAAATCTCGATTGGATTAGTGAAAGGGCAATACTAGCGGCGAAGAATAAGGACGTCGATAACTTGAATTTGATTATTCAAAGTCAAATCGCTGGGGAACTGCATTCGTACAAATCCGTTGACAGCGTGACCGAAGAGGATGAAGCGACAAACTATCCGACGGAATTTTTGAACTCGCTTGATGTGCCAGGAACACCGCGGCATAATTTACAGCTGAAGGTAGGATCGATCATAATCATGTTGCGGAATCTGTATCATCCGAAATTGTGCAACGGTACGCGGTTGTCCATCAAGAAACTGATGAACAATGTGATTCAAGCGACGATTATCGAGGGCAATTTCAAAGAAGAAGAAGAAGTCCTTATTCCACTAATTCCGAGAATTCCAACTGATCTTCCATTCCAATTTAAGCGGATTCAGTTCCCCATTCGATTGGCTTTTACGAAGACAATAAATAAATCGCAAGGCCAGTCGTTGGAAGTCTAGGGGATTAATTTCGAATTTCCCTGTCTTTCGCGCGGTCAGCTGTACGTTGCCTGTTCGCGTGTTGGGAAACTGTCTTCGTTGTTTGTTTTTGCGCCGGAAAACAAATCAAAAAACATTGTTCATCATATCGCTCTCTACTGATTTCGATTCCACTCAAATAAATCGCATTGAAATTTGAACTATCTGTGTTTTATTATTACTCGAGAGTTTATCTGAAGGCGTTAAATTGTGGCGAGTTGAAGTTCGCCGGGTCCGCTAGTTTTTAATAAATATTTAATAGTCATTGTTTTATTCACTTATTTTTGCTTCATTACATTAATAATACAGATAAAGCACATAAATACACATAGAAATTTTAACTTAGTCAATTTCATATGCATCGTTAAAAGATTCTTGTTCCACGAAAGCATCGACAGATAATAATGAAAGAACTTCTTTTGGTATCAAACTTCGAACTCGAAACGGAGTGTGACGCAAACTTGAGATAAAAGGATCTGAAGAAATTAATAGCCGATTGAAAAGATCTGTATTTGTGTCTATTCTCGATGTATTTCTCGTAAACAACTTTCTAAAATTTCCTCGTATCCTCATTTCATGCTTCTTGAGCTTCTTCTGACATCGTATTGATGTTTCGACAAATTAGCATCAACCATTAAAGATAAGGCTTCATCGGGAGAAAGGCTCAGAGCTAAATCTCTTGCATATCTTTTTCACTTCCGTACCTTTGCTGGATGAAGCTTCCGATAGATCTTTCACAAGACTGGCTGAATCTCGCTTTCCCATTTTGCGAAACACTTGCTCACTAGCTTTAATAATTTCTCGATGGTCAGTTGAATCTAAAAGGTTTTGGATCTTCCTTTTTCGATTTTTCACTACAGTCATCAAAGTTTTTCGGTTTTTTCCCAGTTTTTCGGTTTTTTACAACTTTTCGATTGTACACTTTTAGGCAATATATACGGTTCATCAAGCCAAATTGAATTTGATGTTAAGAAACGGTCACGATGTCTTCCACTTTTTATACAGGGTGGGCCATAAGGGTGTTGGCCCAATTAAATTAAAAAAATTAAAAAAAAACTACGAAACATAAACAAAATATATTTGTATTTTTAAAAAGTAGAAGCATGAGAATTTTTAAGACTTAAAAATAATGTTGTCCAAATGGCTTCCCTCGGCTGCTTGACACTCTTGGAACCGAAGTCGCAAATTTTGGAAAACTCGTTGAAAAGTTGTTCTCGGTATTTTGTTACTTTCCTCAATAATGTTCCTCTTCAACTGCTCTAAATTGGTCGGATTATTCTCGTAGACTACCGATTTGAGGTAGCCCCATAGAAAATAATCGCATGGAGAGAGATCGGGGCTACGTGGGGGCCATTCAATACCCCCCTTTTCGAAATGAGTTTTCCAGGAAAAACATTTTTCAGCAGCTCTATGGATACCCTAGCCGTATGACATGTGGCCCCATCCTGTTGAAACCACATCCTCGAGGTATTGCCTTGAAGTTTTTGTAAAGCTGGCACCAAAAAGTCTGCTAGCATGTTGCAATAATTGTTCGCTCTAACCGTCATCGCATGCCCTCTTTCGTCCTCAAAAAAGTATGGTCCAATAATACCGGTTGACGTTATCCCAGCCCACACGACAAGCTTAGGGCTGTGAAGTGGACGTTCATGCAAGCGTCGGGGATTAGTCTCGGACCAGAACCGACAATTTTGCTTGTTCACATGGCCATTAAGGTGAAAATTGGCCTCATTACTAAAAATCACGTTGTTGAAATTGTTGAACCGCTCTAGCATCAAATTGACAAAGTTAAGTCGGTTATTGGCATCAGCGGGTTTTAATTCTTGGACTATCTGAATCTTATAAGCCTTCAAATGCAAATCACGTTTCAAAATTCCTCGTAAAGTTGTTCTTTTCACATCCAAAGACTGACTTCTCTTACGTGTTGACTGTTGCGGATTTCGCTGAACTGAAACACGAACACGCTCCACAATGTCGGCTGTTCTTGCAGAAACTGGGCGACCACGAACCGTAATTGGTACTGTTGAGCCGGTTGTTTCGAACATTCTGATCCATTTTCGTATCGCATTGGCGCTTGGAACTTCACTTAAATCGTGTAAACCGTGTTCATGCCGATACAAACGTCGTGCAGTAATCACTGATTTATTGTTTTCGTAATACGCTCGGACACAAAATGCACGCTGCACTCCCGTGTACGGCTCCATGGCGACTAAATTTCCAGGAAGCGGCGCAGCGAACAACATATCCCACCGCCACCCCGCGCCGCGCGTTAACGAGAAATTGAAGATTTAAATCGCCAACACTCATATGGCCCACCCTGTACATTTTTCGGCTAGCTTAAAACAAATGTCCTTTCTCGAAAGAGTCATACTGGAAAACTGAAAAAAAAAATTTATGGCAGTCGCAAAAATGAACAAAATGTTTTTGATTTACCTTAAAGCGAATACTTGAAAGATTAACCAAAATATAGATTTACACCGGAACTATCCGGAATAAATAGCTTTAACTCTACTTGAAAAAAGGAAATATTTTATTTTTTGCACTTTCTGAACTTCTCACAAAAAAAATTTTAATACTTACAATGAAAATATTTAAATGAAAATTGTAATATATTTTCTTGATATAAAGCTTAATAATAAAAAAAAAATATGACAATAAAATCACCGTAGACTTGTTAATCATAGAACAAAGTCATACCAATAATATGCTTCTGGTTGAAATCTGAATGCACCTGTTGACAACAACTGACTTTAAAGTTAAATTTTTCCTAATCAGAGCTTAAAACCAGCAAACAAAAACTGAATTACAGTTTCCTATTGTATTGAGACGCTCATTAAATGATCAGAAGGGATGTTGCCAGACATTTTTTTTTTTTAATTTTTTCTAGCAAGTTTTATGAATTACCACAGTGTGCAATGCCCTAAAGTTTAGTCATTAGTCACAGTGTTATGAGCAACTGAAGAATGATACAGGTGTAAGGAAGAAATGAATAAAATCATTCAAAAATTGGAAATAACAAACTCCATTATTAGGTCAAAACTTCGATTTAATAAAGCAATAATTTTGAGTACAATTTTAAACGAAGAACTGTTTGTCGCCAGCAAGTAACGGGTGATCTATTTAATGATTTCAAAACCGCCGGTCTGCCGAGGCTGTGAGCTGTTTAATACCTGTCATATGAATTGATATTTATTTAGTGAATGATTTGCCATTTATGAATATGGATCGTTTAATAACCGAATAACGCGTAAAAATAGTTAAAAATTACTACAAAAGTGCTCAAACATGAGCACTTTTTGTGCATTACGGCATGATTATGGTCGTCATAAACAACCTACGTGAAATCGCATGAAATTGGCAAAATTATAAAGGAATTTGAAGAGACTGGAAGCATTACAGAAGTAGTCAGGCCTGTGCATCATCGCAGTGTACGCATGTGCCGAAAATAACGATTTTGTTAGTGAAAATGTCGAAGATAATTCGAATTTGTCGATTCCATTGGGTTATCAGCAATTAGGCTTACCTTACGGCTCATTATGGCTTATTCTGCATTCGGATTTGCACCTTCATCCATATAGAGTCCAATTCACTCAACAATTAAAGCTGGCTGACCATCCACAACGCCGTAGGCATGTGCCGAAAATTTCGATTTCTTTAGTGAAAGTGTGTCAGATAATTCGAATTTGTCGATGCCATGAGATTCTTAGCAATTTGGCCTATTCTACGGCTCATTATGGCGTATTTTGCATTCGGATTTGCACCTTCATCCATAGAGAGTCCAACTCACTCAAAAATTAAAGCTGGCTGAACATTCACAACGCCGTAGATACACTGATTGAGTGCTAAAGCAACCGGCTTTCAATGCTAAGTTTTTTTGAACAAAATTGTCTTCAGCAATGAAGCTCATTTCGCACTCGGTGGCCACGCCGACAAACCAAATTATCACATATGCCCCATTTCGGAGAACCCAGAAGTGATTGTGGAAAAGCCATTGCATCCGGAAAAAGTGATTGTTTGGTGCGCATTACTGTTTGGATATAAAGATTGAAGACAATAATCTGGACAACATGTGGTTACAGCAAGACGGTTCCACGGTATGTTTACCATATGCCTAAGCTGGGCTCGTGGCGTTTAGGTTATGACAGAATCGACTAGCATTTACAGCTGACGCCATCTATTGGCAAACAGCGGGAACTTAGTTGCGCACCCAATACGGGGGACGAGACGGAAGGTGCTGATGTTGGAGGACACAGTTACTGTTGCGGTTTGTTATGGAAGAATTGATTGATGACTGATAATATGTGGGATAATAAAACTGTAGTTCATTTCGGTTAAGCTGGTTGGCTGTCCATGACGGTGAAACGATAAAGGGACCAATTTGTATATGAACATACAATATGTGTTAATTCAGTGTGTTAATTTAAATTTTAATTTATTTATAAAAGTAATTTTTGCCAAATCTAACATTTTGTGTAGCTACAGAAAAAATATCACTGAAAATTTTCGCTAGGATCAGTGCTCACCTTGAAAAGAGTCGAAATGAATTTCGTCGCAAAGTCTAGCACGTCTCCTTCAAAGTGTTCCAAAGTAGCTCACATACAGGGTGGCGCAATAGAACGTGCATATTTAAAAAATAGATTAAAAAATAAATACAAGAGGTATGGTTAAAATAAATCTAAGGCATTGTAGGGTAATAAATGGAGTTTATTTTTTAAAAATAACATCATCTAAATGGTGACTCTCTCTACGACAGCACTCCTCTAACCGCAAACGAAAATTATTGAAAACTTTCTTTAGTAATACTGGTGTAATGGCTGCAATTTCACCACGGATATTCTCCTTGAGCTGAACGATGTTTCTTGGATTATTACTGTAGACCTTGTGTTTGAGGTATCCCCACAAAAAAAAGTCAAGAGGCGTCAAGTCTGGACTACGTGGGGGCCATAGGATATCACCTCTTTTCGAAACCAGTCTGCCAGGGAACATCTGCTTCACCACCGCCATGGAGTCATTTGATGTGTGACAGGTAGCTCCATCTTGTTGGAACCAAGTTCTGGAATTCACTATTCTTGAACTTTCAATTTCTGGAGCCAAAAATCCGTCCAACATCTCAACATAGCGTTCCGTATTAACCGTGACGTTTTGGCCCCGCGCATTTTCGAAGAAGGAGGGATCAATTATTCCTCAGCCAGAGATTGCTGTCCATACTGTCACTTTAGGACTATGCAATAGTTTCTGGTGTTTGATTTTGTAATTTTCACTGTTCCAGTAACGACAATTTTGACGGTTTACGAACCCATTCATAAAGAAATGAGCCTCGTCAGAGAAAAGGATATTGTCAAAATTGGAAAATCGATTAAGCATTTCATTAGCAAATGCGAGCCTTGCTATAAAGTCAGACTCTTTCAATTCTTGTGTTAATTGCAGCTTATAGGTATATGGATGCAGTTTAAGATCCAATGTTAAAATTCGTTGCAAACTTCGTCGCGATAATTGTAAGACAGACGATCTCTTGCCAGTCAACATTTGTGGATTTCCTCGTACTGACTCCATAACTCTCTCAACATTGTCTTCGGTCCTAGATGTTCTTGGGCGACCATTTGCTTGTGGTTTAAATGTTGAACCGGTCTCTTCAAAACGCTTTATCCATATTTTAATTAAATTAGCACTCGGAGCTTCACTAATTCGCCGTAGTCCATATCCAGCACAATATAGTCGCCTTGGAGCAATATATGAACGAGAGTTCTCGTAAAATGCGTGCACGCAAAATGCGCGACGCTTCCCGTCGAAGTGATTCATAGCGACTAAAACTCCATGAGCCCACCAACCCAACGATGTAGGCGCCCCCCCGCCCGCGCCTTTTCTACCCCGCAAAAAAAGATGATGCAATATGCACGTTCTATTGCGCCACCCTGTACTTCTCCATTTAAATTTCGAGTTATTTCCAAATTGTCGTATGATCGAATATATCATCCTAATCCCAATCGATGTCTTGCTAGTTTTGCTTAAGCGAGAAGTAACTTGAGTTCATTTATACCAATCAGAAATGTAATATTTGTTATTGTCATCAATATTTTTAGGATAATGTAAATTTCTTCTTCTTTGTAAGCTTACTTAGATACTAGTGTTGAAACTAAACAGCTAAATAGCTACATCGAGCAGGCATACCTGTATTCTCTAGAAAGTTGATATTCACACCTTCTAGTACAAGATCCACACACTACACAATCATAATTCCCAGAGTTTACACAAAAATATGAGTGAATATTGTTCGCTTCGCTTGGTAAACCGTTGTCAGAAGTTGTATCGTGTACTGGCAATTTTTTGCCATTTTATTGGGGCAAAACTACAAGTGGTAGTATCTGAACTGTTGCCTGGAATTAGTTTCATTTCATGCCGAAACGAGCAAGTTGGATGAGAACAACAGTAACCAACAACAACATTTGCATGGTAAGCAATTAATGTCATCATCATCGCATAATTTGAGAATGTTTGAACACAGTTTCCATAACGAACTTACGAGCAACTTCTTTGTCAGGTTCTTTGAAGGATGCATTGCGACGTTTTGCATCCAATTTTCAAGTTAAATCAGCCCCGGTACGACAACGCCACGAAAAACGTTGATATAACTTTGATCATTAAAAATTTATGCGTTTTCATGTTTCCTTGTAATTGTGTGTGTACGACATGTGTGTGTGTCTCTGACATGTGTGCGAACGTGTGTCGATGAAATGCATCGACAAACAACTTTCATAATTAGTACAGCGTTGTCTTTCCACCGCAGGAACCTCTGAAATTATATCGGTTAGCGGTGGTAACCAAAGAATAGTTTACATTAACTAACAAAGCCACCTACACACACGCACACACACACACACACACCCATACTTTTCCAGTTAACAACTAATTAGGCCATGCACGCATAAACATTTAGAACTGATTTAATTTGCAAATAAAAACAAAAAGAAAAAAACTAAAGTTGTAAACAAAATAATGATTTACTCACATGCTGAAGTTGCATCGTATAGAGGAGAAAAGTTATGCAGAACACAGTGACTGCAATGGTAATTTAAATATTTGATTTAAATTTGTGAATATTTGCTCGGTTTGAACATTTAAATATTTGAATACTGAAACATTCAAATTTATGAAAATTCAAATACCCTGATCCTTCGACTCGTACGGTTCCTTTCAAACTATTTCACTTTTAGACAATATTTTATTGGATTTCATTTAAATTGAGAGATTTTAATCAGATTCTTTTGGAAATATTGATATGTAAAGCGACTGCATCATATATATCTATGCTCAATATGCAAAAATTTCGATGAAAGTTACGCTTTCTCGTAGCTGAAAAACAAAGCTTGTGCGGTCTGTTTGTATAGGAACTGTATCAAAATATGGTGCGACATGAGTTTTTAGTAACGGTAAAACTCAGGTTGGATGATTCAATTCTATAGAGAACGATCTTATAAAGGGTGTCCCAACAAGAACGCAAGATTTAAATTTTAAATAAAACACAGATATTAAAAAAGAAATCGTGAAACTTTATTACATCGTAAAGTATACAGAATGAGGTTATGTATGGAACAACACATCGGGCAGATGGACGCAGCGGCTTTGCTGACACACACGCGACACTTTAATGAAATTTTCAATGACCATTTTGCATAAATGCTGCGGTATTACATTAATGCACCGTCCAATTTCCTCTTTTAAGGCTTGAGTCGTCGTCGGCTTATTCGCGTAAACCATCGACTTCAAAAACCGCCAAAGAAAAAAGTCTAATGGTGTTAAATCGCATGATTTAGGCGACCAATTCTGGTCTCCAAAACGCGAAATAACACGACCGGGAAATGACTGATGCACCAATTGAATTGTTTCTCTGGCTGTATGACATGTGGCGCCGTCTTGTTAAAACCACATGCAATCCACATTCATTTCTTCAATTCTAGGCACGAAAAAACTGGTTATCATTTCACGATACCGAACACCATTGTTTGCGCTTGACATGCCTCATTTTCATAAAAAAAAGGTCCAATGATTTCTCCAGCCCAAAATCCACACCACACAGTGACACCTTGAGGATGCATTTGGTTCTTGTGAATCACTCGAGGATTTTCCTCACCCCAAATGCGATAATTCTGCCCATTGACGAAGCCATCAAAATGGAAATGGGCCTCGCCACTGAAGATGATTTTATCGGCAAAATCTGCATTTTCATGTTGTCTCTCCAATATCCAATTAACAAACTGCCTTCGCTGTCCATGGTCAGCTGGCTTCAGTTCCTGAGTCAATTGAACTTTGTATGCATGAAGATGTAAATCTTTCGTCAAAATACGCTGCATAGTGGATTTGGAGACACCAATTTGCTGAGCTCGGTGTCGAATTGAGGTGGATGGAGTTTGAGCGACATCATCACGTACAGCTGCAACATTTTCGGTCGATCGACCTGGTCGAAGGCGCGTTGTTGTCTTTACATCACTAAAAGACCCAGTTTTGGCAAATTTATCCATTAATCTCTTCACAGTTGACTCTTTTGGAGCATTATTGTGACCCCAAATTGATCGCAATTTGCGAACTGTAGCCGCAAAACTTTCACCATTTTGGTAAAACAATTTCACAATGAGAATGCGTTGTTTATTCGTGTAGCGCTCCATTTTTACTAACTTCGTATCTTCTACTAGCAAACAATAGCTATTGTTCAAATTTCAAACAACGACACTTCGAATGGCGCAAAATTTAAATCTTGCGTTCTTGTTGGGACACCCTTTAAAAACATCTACTGGCATGTTCACTTTCAGCAGAGATCTTCGTGACTCAGCCAAATTGTAAAACTAAAAATAATCAAATTCCTATGAATACTACATTTGTAATCCTTTAAAATCCGATATCGTATTATAAAATTCATTACTTTAATTCAATTCAAATAAACACAAAGAACATAAAAACCAATACGAAAATTTTAGTCAGGTGAACCGTCTTATATAGATTTATCCATTTCGTGGTTTCAAAACCAACGGTCTGGCAAGGCTGTCAGCTGTTAAATACCTGTCATTTGAAGTGTTATTGATTTGGTGAAAGATTTGCTGTTTACAAATATGGACCATTTAGCAACCAATGAAAGCGTATAAATAGTTTGTATAAACCTGCAGCGTTTATACTTACTTATAATACTTTGAAATTAGATTACTTATTACTCAATTTGAACTTAATTGTACTTAATTTGAATTTCAAATCAATGTACAGTATGTATGCAATCGTGAATTGCTTTTGTTCAACTATGCTATAAAATTTACTTGTTACCTATTGTGAATTGACTAATGAATTGTAAAAAGATAAATTATAAAGTAACAAGTTAAGTTAGTAAGTCAAAAATGGCACTTCTTTGCGTCACATCATAGCGAGTAGTCATTTTCTACCCTCATTTCGAATTCTATATTAAAATTACTTATTATAACGTGAACAGAACTTCCGTTGTTCACCAATCATTTCATAAGCATTTATGGTAAGATATAACCTGCTATCCTCAAAGATCTATCCACTATTTGTAATCTTTTGGGATTTAATCTGGTTTTTTCTTTCTACCTAAATCCTAATACAATTTCTCGTTGTACAAGAGATTGTAAGTATCTGAGGCTACACACAATTTCTAGAGCTAACCCGCTATCGCAAAACAGCTAAAATCTGTCTTTACCAAAGATACAGTCCACATCATAACAACCACAACTTCGCTGAAGATTGATTGGAATCGACGTCCACCGCTATCATCAAACTCTTTGCAAACGCTAACACCAATCGACCCTTCCCCCTTATCACAAACGCTAAGGTTTGTTCATATTAAAACTTACTACAAAACTGATTATTTAAACGTGGGCTTTCAATCGAACAAAATTTTCTTCAACGATAAAGCTCATTTCTCACTCGGCGGTTACGTCAACAAGCAAATTTGTCGGAAATGGGGCTCGAAGAACCCGGAAGTCACTGTGGAAAAGCCATTGAACACGGAAAATGTGATTGTTTAGTGCGCATTTCGGTCTGGAAGTGTCACTGGCCCATATTTTTTTTTTCAAAAATGATGCCGAAGGAACCTCAAAAGGAACCACTGCTGCAACCAATTCAAAGGTGGTCACTTAAATGACATTTTATTTCGTACATAATGGGAAAGTCTAAACATTATAATGAAATTAAAGTTTCATCGAAATTATAGTTTTATGTGTACTTTATTTAACTTTACTAGCGAACGAAAAATGGATAACCCTGTATACACCTTTACTTTTTGGGTAGCTGTAAAAGATACTCGAAATGAAAGCAAAGTTGCAGCTTTCTGAAAAAATGCATTTGGGAAATGCAGAAGGAACACTAATATTTGACAAATCGAGCAATTTGCAGGTGTGATACTCTAAGGAGCGATCAGTGCATCAGTACTAAATGCCGGCTACGAACTCAATTATAATGAATATAGCGGAATTAAATGAAAAATGTAAGTCTTGGAATATACAAGTTAAATAAGCTAATATATATATCGGATATTAGAGATATTTCCGTTGGTTTTTCAAATTTTGCTCACAATTATTTGTCAACATTATTGATGAAAATGTAAGTAACTTGAGATTACCAATTATGGATTACGACGGAAAATCTAATTTCGATAAATTGGTTAGCCTGCCTGTTAGTTATCAGAATGGGCGTCACAACTTCTGAACTTAAATCACCAAACCCATGTTATATTGCAAATTTAATCGAAATGACTAAGCCCGGAAGGATTAGTCTAAGCACCTTTGAGATTAAAAACATATCTCCTTGGACATTTTCCTCAGGGCTTGTTTCCACCCTCAGCCAAAGTACCTTTGAAGTCACTGTATAAAGTGAACTCCCTCCCTGCAGAGACTAAGGCCTATCTAAACACCTCACCCTAATCGACGATGAACAATGTTATCCAAGTTCTCGCATTCGCAAAACAAAAGTTGTTCAATTTTACTTTGAAAGTCAGCATTCGATTATTCAGATCATATCGAAATTTCTTTCATGTTCGAAATGCTCCCAGCGCTCCAACAATTTAACGATTGGTTCAGCGTTTTGGGCAACAAGGGGCTGTCTGTGATCTTCTGCGTGCTGAAAGACCTCGTGAAGTTCGAAATGAAGTGACCATTGCTCGAGTGCAAGCAAGTATTGAGGAAAACTCCGAAACTTCCACCAGGCGACGTTGTCAGCAGTTAGAGATGTCTAGGCGGTAGGAATGCTTTTAGCCATTAAGAGTAGTATTGCAGAGATGCACTGCTATATGAAAGTACAATGCTTGTGAATGTGTATTAATATTATACGCCCCCTTTTCTGTATACTCTTGCATAGTACAAGGACATGTAGCTGCGACTTGTTACAGTTGAGTGTCTATGTCGTTTAAGCGTATACGATGGACGACCAATTCCATGCGAGGTATGATGTAATCGAAATTGGATCAGCTTTTGTCTGCGAAATACTGACCAGAGAATTTTCTTTTCTGGTTGCACGGGAGATCAGGGGCTCCAAGAACAGTTTGTTCTTGCCTGATCGCTGCATAGGATCCCTTGTTTAACAGAACACATGTTATCAGCGCTCTTGCTCTACATCAGGTTCTCCTGATAGTAATGCGAGAACTTGGAAAACATTGTTAATCGTCGATTAGGGTGAGGTGTTTAGATAGGCCTTAGTCTCTACCGGGAGGGAGTTCACTTTATACAGTGACTTCAAAGGTACTTTGGCTGTGGGTGGACACAAGCCCTGAGGAAAATGTCGAAGGAGATATATATATATATTTTTTTTTTCCAAAAGTGTTTAGACTAATCCTTCTGGGCTTAGTCATTTTGATTAAATTTGCTATATAACATGTGTTTGGTGATTTAAGTTCTGAGGTTGTGACGTCAATTCTGGTAACTAACAGGCAGGTTAACCAATTTATCGAAATTTGATTTTCCATCGTAATCCATAATTGGTAATCTGAAGTTACTTACATTTTCATCAATAATGTTGACAAATAATTGTGAGCAAAATTTGAGAAAATCAACGGAAATATCTCTGATATCCCCTATACAAATTGGCTTATTTAATTCATATATTCTAAGACTCGAGTTTTTCATTTAATTCCGCTATACTCATAATAATTGAGCTCGCATCTGGCATTTGGTACTGATGCACTGATCACTCCTCAAGGCATCACACATGCAAATTAATCGATTTATAAAATATTGGTGTTTCTTCTACCTTTCTCAAATGCAGGCTTTCAGAAAGCTGCAACTTTGCTTTAATTTCGAGTATTTTATACAGGTACCCAAAAGGTGAAGGTATATATAAGGTTATCCATTTTTCGTTCGCAAGTAAAGTTAAGTAAAGCACACATAAAACTATAATTTCGATGAAACTTTTATTTCATTATAATGTTTAGACTTTGCCATTACGTACGAAATAAAATGACATTTAAGTGACCACATCTGAATTGGTTGCAGCAGTGGTTCCATTTAAGGTTCCTTCGGCGTCATTTTCGAAGAAAATACGGCCAAACGACATCTCCAGATCATAATACGCACTAAACAGTCACATTTTCCGGATTCAATGGCTTTTCCACAATCGCTTCTGGATTCTCCGAGCCCCATATGCGACAATTTTACTTGTTGATGTATGTAAACATCGAGTGAGAAATGAGCTTCATCGTCGAGGAAAATTTTGTTCGATTAAAAGCCCACGTTTAAATCATCAGTTTTGTAGTAAATTTTAACTATTTTTACGCGTTTTTCGGTTGTTAAACGATCCATATTTGTAAATGGCAAATTTTTCACCAAATAAATAACACTTTAGAGGACAGGTATTTAACAGCTGATAGCCTTGCCAGACCGGCGGTTTTGAAACTACTAAATGGGTAAACCGCGTTAGTTTTTATAGTGTTTGTGTTTGTTTGAATTGAATTAAAGTAATGAATTTTATAATGCTATATTGATAATACTATATTGATATAATACTATATTGATGGATTACAACCGCAGTATTCATTGAAATTTGATTGTGTTATTTTTTGGGTTTTACTAGTTGGCTCTTCTGCAGGTGAACATGTTTTTATAAAATCGTCCCTTATACAAATAAATCATATAACTTATGTTTTACCGTTCCTAAATACCCATGTCGACCTTACTTTGGTATAGTTCCTATACAAACGGACCGCGCAAGCTTAGTTTTCCGGTTGCAAGAAACCATAATTTTCATCGGAATTTTTGCATATTGAACATGTACGAGGTGTGATCAAAAAATAAGGTGAATTTTCAAATTTCTCGGGCTACGTACATTCGACTTTCGATTATTATTTTTTTTAAGTTGGTACACTCGTCTCGAAGATATGTTGACGGCTTTATCCATATAGCATGTTTAGTTTGTTTGTGAGAGGCATAAATAAGACAAGTGTTTTGCGTATTCTGCGATTTTCTGCCATCGAAAAAAATGGATCAAAGGAGTTGCATCAAATTTTGTGTAAAAAATGGAATTAAGTGTTCAAAAACACTTGAAATGTTGACAGTGGCATACGGTGAGAGTGCCCTGAGTCAAAAAAAAAATGTTTACAAGTGGTACAATCTTTTCTCACAAGGTCGAGGAAATGTGAATGACGACGCTCACTCTGGACGCCCCAGCACATCAACAACCGATGAAAATGTTGAGAAAGTGAAGAAAATTGTTATGGAGAATAGTCGAATCACAATTAGGGAAGTTGCTAAGGATGTCGGCATATCGGTTGGCTCCAATCCAATGTCATGCAACCTTTTCGGAAATTTTGGGCATAAAGCATGTGGCAGCGAAGTTCGTTCCAAAATTGCTGAATTTTGACCAAACGTCGCAAGAGCATCGCTCAGGAATTGTTGAATGACGTCCACGATGATCCAGATTTGCTTAAAACGGTTATAACTGGCGACAAATCATGGGTATATGGTTATGATATCGAAACCAAAACCCAATCGTTCCAATGGAAGAGTCCAGGAGAGCCAAGACCACAAACAGCATGCCAAGTTCGATCAAATGTTAAGGTTTTGCTTACTGTTTTCTTCGATTACCATGGCGTAGTGCATCAGAAGTTCTTACCACAAGGTCGTATGGTAAATAAGAAGTATTACCTTGAAGTTATGAGCCGTTTGCATGAAGCAATACGAAAAATATGCCCGGAATTTCGGAAAAAAGAATTCATGGCTTTTGCATCATGATAATGCACCTGCTCACTCAGCTTTGCTTGTGAGAGATTATTTGGCCAAAAACAACATCGTTATCATGCCTTAGCCACTATATTCATCAGATTTGACTCCCCTGTGACTTTTTCCTGTCCCTAAGATTGAAGAGACCCATGAAAGGACGGCGTTTTGCGACGATTGAGGAGATAAAAGCCGAATCGCTGAGAGGACTCAAGAATATATCAAAAAGTGCATATCAGAACTGCTTCGAGGATTGGAAAAAACGCCGGCATAAGTGTATTATATCCGACGGGGGCTACTTTGAAGGAGATAAAATTGAAATTGTTGAATAAATAAATATTTTTTGAGAAAAATAAATGTTCACCTTTTCTTTGAACACACTTCGTATATATCCGCATCAACTCATATATACCTTCAGCTCTTCGGATCAAGTTGTAGATGTCTCTGCATATAATTTTAAATATTTCTTGCACTCAAAAATCAAAGAAAATTTGATTATATAACATTTTTTGCATTCGTAATAGAAGTTATTGAAATATTCAAATAAAACCAGTGATAAAGAGTGACTCTTGAAATATTTTTCGTTCAAAATTATATGTGTATGGCCGTAATTGGTGGATATAATGCTGAAAAACTTGGCAGCAACAGATCATTTTCGTAGAAACATGAAATAACCCTCAATGAAAATAAGCTCTCGATATAAGTGAAGTAGAAATTCGATATCAAAGTAATATTCAGTTCTATCTGCTGTAATATTTGAATATTTGGAAACTTGCATATTTTTCACATATTTGAATATTGTATTATAGCAAATTCACAAATCACATCTCACTTTACTATTCCGTTCAAACACTATAATAAATTGTTCCTCCCATGGCGTTGTAATTTCATTTATTTTATGGGCATTACTTGTGTTTATTAAGAGATAACACCAAAAAAAAAACTGAATTTAGCCCAAAACAAAAGTCCAAATATACATGATTTGATTGCAGAAGGCATCCATAACTGCAATTTATTTGAAAGCAAAAGAAAGAAATCCGATAAATCTGATATGCGGCACAAATAAACTATATATGTTCACGCACACACACACACACGCACACATGCATTTAATGCTCTATATAGCTGTGTGTTTTTAGTCCTTCTAAGCCATTGTTTTTATGAGTAATCAAATACACATACACAGACATAAAGACTCATGTATCTCACAGGACATTTGCTAGAGACAATGCCAAGATTCACATATTCTAAATTGCATTTGATATAAATACAAATGCATTTATATTTGTTTTAACACAATTTTCTTCTTGCATTGTCCCCGAAGAGTGTACGGAAAAAGATGAAGGCAACAGAACAGAAAGGAAAAAAAATACATAATTCCGAATAAAACATGAGTATTTAAGAACCGACGCTCATACACTTTATCTCGTTATTTGCGAATATTCATACGAACACACGCATTCTAGCACGGAAGGACGGACGGAAGGATATATGTAAGGACACTCATACACACACACACACACACTTGCATACCCACTTGGAGGTACTCCAGTGTGAATTCCATACGTGTGTATGTGTGTGTGTGCGAGTAGTTTGTTGGACACGTTAATACAATTTATTTCCATATAAAAGTCACACATCTTCAGCTTCTTCTAGCAGTGCCTGGCACTTTCATGACTTTGGCAATAGTCATACATGCGATATTTTACCATTATAGACCCATATGCATACAAATGGAATGGATAATGTTCTAAATTGTGTACGAGAGTGAATAAGTGTGGAACCTTTTTTTAAGGCTCTACCTACAAACAGTCCCAGGCGAGAGAGTGATGAAGTCACGCTTAAGTCAAAAAGCTAAGATGGCCCAAAAATCAAATAAACATTCGATTTGTAGTAAACAAATTGATTTATCTATTCTGCAAATACAAATGGAAGTACCTCAAAAGATAATAAAAGGTGTCCGTCGGGAAGGTATACTAGTACTGTTTGTTTATAATTTTTCATTGAATGAAAGAGAATGGATCTTATGTTGACAAATGTTTTATTTAATGTCGGCAATGATGTATGAAATACAATATCTGACAAACGTCCATCTCTGTTAGTCTCACAAATGCGAGCCCTTTTGAGCTCGATATGGATTTTAGGATTAAAAGCTGAGCAAACATGTTTAAAAATTGTACCGCTGTTGAAAAGTCGAAATGCTCTTTTTTACTTTCAAGCGGTATTGTCAGGGTGAGAATTTACGAAAATGGCACCCATAACAAGCGACTGAAGTTATACGGGGTGGGCCATAAGGGTGTTGGCGGTTTAAATATTCAATTAAAAAAAACTACGAAACATAAAAAAAATATATTTGTGTTTTTAAAAAATTGAAGCATGGGAATTTTTAAGGCTTAAAAATAATGTTGTCCAAATGGCTTCCCTCGGCTGCTTGACACTCTTGGAACCGAAGTCGCAAATTTTGGGAAACTCGTTGGAAAGTTGTTCTCGGTATTTTGTTACTTTCCTGAATAATGTTCCTCTTCAGCTGCCCTAAATTGGTCGGATTATTCTCGTAGACTACCGATTTGAGGTAGCCCCATAGAAAATAATCGCATGGAGAGAGATCGGGGCTACGTGGGGGCCATTCAATATCCCCCCTTTTCCAAATGAGTTTTCCAGGAAAAACAAAGTTAGGTCGGTTATTGGCATCATCGGGTTTCAATTCTTGGACTATCTGAATCTTATAAGCCTTCAAATGCAAATCACGTTTCAAAATTCGTCGTAAAGTTGTTCTTTTGACATCCAAAGACTGACTTCTCTTACGTGTTGACTGTTGCGGATTTCGCTGAACTGAAACACGAACACGCTCCACAATGTCGGCTGATCTTGCAGAAACTGGGCGACCACGAACCGCAATTGGTACTGTTGAGCCGGTTGTTTCGAACATTCTGATCCATTTTCGTATCGCATTGGCGCTTGGAACTTCACTTAAATCGTGTAAACCGTGTTCATGCCGATACAAACGTCGTGCAGTAATCACTGATTTATTGCTTTCGTAATACGCTCGGACACAAAATGCACGCTGCACTCCCGTGTACGGCTCCATGACGACTAAATTTCCAGGAAGCGGCGCAGCGAACAACATATCCCTCCGTCACCCCGCGCCACGCGTTACCGAGAAATTGAAGAATTAAATCGCCAACACTCATATGGCTCACCCTGTATTTACATAATTGGGAGTATTCATTTCACTGTAAGGAATAAAACGCCATACACAAAAGGGCCATCACAATCAGTTGTCATCATTGTGTTGTGTGACGAAATTTTTACCTAAATCATGCCATTGCGTAAAAAAAGTAAACTTGCGAAATTAGGACTTGTAAGGGGTTAAAAAAGAATCACGTATTGGATGTACATAAATTCACATATCAGCGTATGTTGTTTGCATGGACGATGGAATCACCAAAATTAACATGAATATTACTACTACGACGCAGGAAAGCGATCATGGAACATCAGAAAATACGACCTTGCAAATACGAACAGGAAATAAATGGGACAAAAATTAGACCGTAGTCTAGATCAAAAAGCTGAAGCTAAAAAGCCCAAACTCATGAACCACATAGCTCTATTGATCTATTTGAGTTAAAAGGGATTGCGCGTGAAAATCACTTTTTCACAAGGAAAAATTATAAACCAGAAAGAACAAATTGCTGCAGCGACAATTGTTAGGATTTCAACTGGATATGGGGTGAAAAAGACGTCAAAGTCTTAGTCGTGAAGATGGAAAAGAATGCTCAACCTGGCAGAGCTAAGTAAATTGCAGAGGAATTTAACTTCTGATGTTGCTCGTACGAAGAAGCACTTGCACTTGCTAGTCTTATTGCATTTTCTAACAAATTAAATAGGTAAATTTTTAGCTAATTTATTTCTTGTATCTGTGTTTTTTCTCTTATTTACGTGGAGGCTGACGATTCTGCTAATTTATTGATTTAAAATATTAATAAAGTTTATCGCCATTTTTTGAACGGAGTGAATTACTCATATATCTGAAATGTTATTATGGATATCATTGTTGTGTGTGAACGTAGTTATTATGTTTAAATACACGCACAAATTATAACACAATCCGGGTATCAACTAATTAAAAAAGAAGGAATTCTATTGCATTTTATGAGTTAGATATGGAAGAGCATTATTTTGGTTTTGCTGTGAGAAACTTGAACAAACCGTGGATTCCGACAATGTTTTGCAATAATTGCAGAACTGCCTTATACAAGTGGTCAAATGGCAAGAACACCTATTTCGATTTTTCAATTCCAATACTTTGGAGAGAGTCAAGTAACGACCAAACCGATTGTTATTTCTGTTTAACAAAGTTGCTGGATTTAATCAAAAAATTATTACTTACGCAAATGTACCATCGGTTTCCAAACCAGCTCAACGTCCACCAAATGATCCATTACCAGTCATTCCCAGTGATACGAGCAGTGAGTCCGAAACATCTTTCACCAGTGGTGATAGATTGTATCAGGCTGATGATGAACGCCATTTTCTGACTCAAGCTGAGCTGAATGGTCTAATTCGGCATTTATATTTAACGAAGCAAGACGCAGAGTTATTAAATTCACACTTGCAGCAGTGGAAACATCTTGCGGTTGGCACAAAATTAATAATCTATAAGATTGAAGCTTGCAATTGGCTGCATATTTTGAAAAGGAATACTCTACTCTATATTGTACTGATGTTGATGGTTTATTTCAAAAAATGAACCAGCCATATGACAAAACTGAATGGAGATTATTTATTGATGGCTCTAAGTACAATTTAAAGGCTCTTCTTTTGCATAATGGGAATGAAAACCCATCCATACCAATTGTTCATGCCGTTAATACAAAGGAAAATTACGAATCAATGACTGAAATTTTGGCATTACTCAAATACAACGATAACAAATGGAACATCTCTGTGGTGACCTTAAGGTGTGTGATTTCAATTTCATTATATACACATATAGTATAGACCATTGTAAACAACTGTGAATTAATCTATTTCAGGTCATTGGTTTGTTGACTGGTCTGCAAGGAGATTTCATAAAATATTGTTGTTTCCTTTGTCTGTGGGATAGTCGCGCTACATGTCATCATTACATCAGAACAGAGTGACCAAAAAGAACTGAGTATTCACCAAAACATTTCAAATAAACCATTAATTGATCCAAATGACGTCCTTCTTCCGCCGCTGCACATAAAATTGAGCCTTTTTTAGAACTTTGTCAAGGCTCTGGACAAAGACGGTGCAGCATTTGAATATTTGTTAGCGATTTTTCCTAAAATTTCATATGCTAAAATCAAAGAGGGCATATTTGTTGACCCTCAGATCAGGAAGCTATTAAATGATGACAATTTTTCACAATATTTATTGGAGAAAGAATATGCAGCCTAGAAATCTTTCAAGAGCATCGTGTACAGTTTTCTGGGAAACAATAAGAGTGAAAACTACAGACAAATTATTGAAAAATTACCACGAATTAGGTGCACGAATGTCACTTAAATTGAATTTTCTTCATTTGAATTTAGATTTTTTGCCACAAAACCTAAGTGCGGTGAGCGACAAACAAGAGGGACGTGTCCATCAAGATTTAGTGCAAATTGAAAGAAATTATTTTGGGACTATGGCTGGACTCTATTACGTGAAACCGAACCAACAAAATTCAAACGATGTTCAAATAATGCCATTCACTTTTGAAAATTCATTGATTTTTAATAAACTAATTATTTTTAAATAATATTTTAAGTAAAAAACGAATAGACGCATTTTTTTGTGTCTCGAAATCTTGACGTGAAACATAAAAACCAATTACAGATTCGAATTCAGCCTTCCAAATTCATTTAGAAAAGATATTTGGTTGCTTTAATCCAAGGCATTGTTGGCAACTGTTACAGGGTGGCGCAATAGAACGTGCATATTTAAAAAATAGATTAAAAAATAAATACAAAAGGTATGGTTAAAATAAATCTAAGGCATTGTAGAGTAATAAACGGAGTTTATTTTTTTAAAAATAACATCATCTAAATGGTGACCTTCTCTACGACGGCACTCCTCTAACCGCAAACGAAAATTATTGAAAACTTTCTTCAGTAATACTGGTGTAATGGCTGCCATTTCACCACGGATATTCTCCTTGAGCTGAACGATGTTTCTTGGATTATTACTGTAGACTTTGTGTTTGAGGTATCCCCACAAAAAAAAGTCAAGAGGCGTCAAGTCCGGACTACGTGGGGGCCATGGGATATCACCTCTTTTCGAAATCAGTCTGCTTCACCACCGCCATGGAGTCATTTGATGTGTGACAGGTAGCTCCATCTTGTTGGAACCAAGTTCTGGAATTCACTATTCTTGAACTTTCAGTTTCTGGAGCCAAAAATCCGTCCAACACCTCAACATAGCGTTCCGTATTAACCGTGACGTTTTGGCCCCGCGCATTTTCGAAGAAGGAGGGACCAATTATTCCTCTGTCAGAGATTGCTGCCCATACTGTCACTTTAGGACCATGCAATAGTTTCTGGTGTTTGATTTTGGGATTTTCACTGCTCCAGTTACGACAATTTTGACGGTTTACGAACCCATTCATAAGGAAATGAGCCTCGTCAGAGAAAAGGATATTGTCAAAATTGGAAAATCCATTAAGCATTTCATTAGCAAATGCGAGCCTTGCTATGAAGTCAAACTCTTTCAATTCTTGTGTTAAGTGCAGCTTATATGGATGCAGTTTAAGATCCAATGTTAAAATTCGTTGCAAACTTCGTCGCGATAATTGTAAGACAGACGATCTCTTGCGAGTCGACATTTGTGGATTTCCTCGTACTGACTCCATAACTCTCTCAACATTGTCTTCGGTCCTAGATGTTCTTGGGCGACCATTTGCTTGTGGTTTAAATGTTGAACCGGTCTCTACAAAACGCTTTACCCATATTTTAATTAAATTAGCACTCGGGGCTTCACTAATTCGCCGTAGTCCATATTCAGCACAATATAGTCGCCTAGTAGTAATATATGACCGAGAGTTCTCGTAAAATGCGCGACGCTTCCCGTCGAAGTGATTCATAGCGACTAAAACTCCATGAGCCCGCCAACCCAACGATGTAGGCGCCCCCCTGCCCGCGCCTTTTCTAGCCCGCAAAAAAAGATGATGCAATATGCACGTTCTATTGCGCCACCCTGTATTTGTGTTTCTCCAGTGAAGCCGATTTTCTGAAAATGTTGATGGGACTTAGAATCTTTCCTTTCTTAATATTATTTAATTTCTAGTATTATATTTAGAAGACCCAATTTTAAATACAATAAAATCATATTTATTTCAAAAAGTCGTACTCCTGTATTATCCTTTCACTGTAATATTCAAATCACCATAAACCGAATTTTTCGAAAATTATGATTTTTTAAAAAAACCAAAAATCTGTTCTGAGAGAGTTAGTTTTTTTGATCACTGTGTGCACCATAAAAACTTCACTTAAAAACATATCAATGCCCAAAGGTGTTAATCCTTAATTCGTAGTCTATTACCAATCAATAAAGACAATGGCAGTATGTTTTAATTGTAGCCCTCTCCGGCCCTTTAAACTACTCATAACTTATCTAACTGTCATAATAGTGACTCCAATTGCTGTTGAAATGTATTAAAAAAATTGCATTTGCATATACAACAAATATTGTCGCCTTTTGACTGTAAAGAATTCTAGTAAGTATTTACGTCTGTATTGTGTAGCAGTGTAAGTGTTTATTGGAGAATCCTGTGCGCAGGATACCGAGTGTCAGTACGATTGTAGGTATGTGTGTGTATGTGTGTAAGTGTGTAAGCATGAAGTAACGTAAGCAAAGTGAGTTTCTTTTTAGATTTGTGTAGCTGTTGGAGAATTTCTTTCGTCGTCTTTCTTGCAGTCTTATTTTTTCCAACTTTCTGCTTCTTTACAATTTACATTTTACACTTTTTTATTTATGTTTCCCTTTCCGCCTTGTTGGTATTTGTATGCACATGCACATGCACACACACACATACACACACTCAGTCACACTTATAAGCATTTGCATTCTATGCTCAATGTAGTCGTTGCTGGTGCTACTAAAACTCCTCTTCCTAGTCCTCCTCCTCCTCCTCCTCTTCGCCCTCCTCCTATCCAGGACAATCTCTCAAGTTGGTTAAATAAGATTTCAATAAACAATGTTTTGCATTAAAAATGAAAATTGTATTTACACTCTGCTCGAGTATCAAAGGTAATCTTTTGAAAATATTTAAATATGGTATCCTCTTCTTCAAGAGTCCATTGACTTTAGAGTGCCATTCCCAAACCAAATGGTAAAGAAGCTCTCGGTTATATGAAGAAGTCAAATTTAATTTACTACGATAACAGAGTTGAGTATAGTCGTTGTTGCTATTGTTGTTGTTGTTGTTGTTGTTGTTGTTGTTTTGTTGCTGCTACTGCTGTTGCTGATAGTAGTCGTAACAGTAGTTGAGTATGAGTTGACAAACAGGGATATAGAAGTATAAGAAGTATTAAGTTGTAATCAAGAATATGAGTTCTTAAATGAAGTGCTTGGATATAATAAAAAAGTAGGTGAATGCTAACAGTTATTACTGTTGTATTTCTATGAATAAAATAGATTTCAACTCTTGCCCGACAATGTATTGCATTTGAAGAACTCACTGCACTCGTATTTGCTTCAAGTGGCAAATGAGTGCGGACGAAGTAGTAGAACAATGCAAAACATTTCAGTTTGTTCAACACATACATACATGAGATTAAACAAACACTAAGAAGTTTGTTTCCAGCAATATTTGTGGATAAAGAGTTGAGTTTTTGCAGAACAGGCAATTTGATTGCAAAATTAGGTACTCACAAAATTGCAGATAATATTCACAATAATACCTTGAGAAGATTAATTATGACGTCATATATAGGATGATTGTTTAATCGTAGTTTTTTTTTTAAATCGAATAAAACACTCGATATCGTTCGCCGTTGACAGTAACGTTTCTTCCACGGTCGTCTTTGAAGAAAAATGGACCGATGATGCCACCAGCCCATAAACCACACCAGATTGTCGTTTTTTTAGAATGCATCGGCAATTCATGTATGGCATGTTCATCACTCCAGATGCGACAGTTTTGCTTGTTTACGTATCCGTTCAGCAAGAAATGAACCTCATCACTGAACACAATTTTCCGATAAAACAGCGAACTTTAATTGAGCTTTTTTAATGCCCATTCACCAAAAATTAGACGTTGTGGTAGGTCATTCGGCTTCAATTCTTGCGTGAGTTGAATTTTATAGGCTTTCAAACCCAAATCGACGTGTAAAATTTTCCTTGTGGTTGAGTAACACATGCCCAATCGCTGAGAACGGCGACGAATTGACATTTCACGATCGTCATTAACACTGGTCGCTACGGCTGCAATATTTTCTTCGGTACTCACTCTACTCATGCGAGTCGTTGGTTTTATGTCCAACAAACTAAATTTGGTGCGAAATTTGGAGATAACAGCACGAATTGTTGATTCAACAGGTCGTTTATGACGACCATAAAATGGTCGTATCAAACGATGCGCATTTGCTATAGAGCACGAATTTTGATAATAAATTTCAACGATTTGCAATCGTTGCTCGTTTGTTAGTCTTTCCATGATGAAATGACAGAGTATACTGTACACTTTTTACATTGACAGATGACGTTTGGACGCCATTACCAACCAGTGCTGCCAACCTGAAAAACTTAAATCTTGAAAAATCTCCCTATACTTTATAAGTAGCAAAGTTGATACGAAGACAATTCACTGTGTGAGCTAAGTACAACTTTAGTTGAAGGAATGAAATTATATTATATATAATTTGATATGACTAAAAAAGCGTTTAAAGTATCCTTTAGGAAAATTTAAAATGTTTTTAAGATGATTCAGCAATGTCTGTCTGTCTGCCTGACTGGCTTATAAAGCTACAAAAATTACCTGATTTAACTTATATATTCTCAGATTCATATCTTTCATTCAAATACACTGTATTCTACATAATTGTGCTCGCATCCGAGATTTATTACTGCGAATTTTTTTTTTTTTTTTTTTTTTTTTTTGTTTTTTTTTTTTTACATCATTCATTTTCTTTATTGGATCTTTCTTACGAAATTTACAATATGTATTCAAATCTTAATCCTATCTTAAACTAAAGTATCCTGCCATTGCCGGATCTTGTTTTTGGCGAACAGATCTGTTATCACCGGACCAAGTCTAGCGTGTCCTTTCTTTTTAGCCGTATATGACCGGGAAAATGCTGAAGGTTTTGAGCGAGTGGGTTTGAGTGGGAGGACAACTTCGATATATATGACCTGCTTAATTTTTTCATTTCCTCGGAAATATAAGGAATGTTTAAATCTTTGTGTATGTTATCATTCCTAACATACCATGGGGCACCACAAATTTGACGCAGTATTCTTGACTGTCTTCTCTGCAGCTTATTTATGTTAGAAGCCGATGCCGTTCCCCACAATTGGATGCCGTATATCCATATTGGCTTCAATATGGTTTTGTAGATGGTGATTTTATTTTCCAAACTGAGAGTGGACTGGGAGCCAATAAGCCAGTGGAGTTGAGCCATTTTTAATTTCAATTGTATGATTTTTGAGTCAATGTGATTTTTCCAGGTGAGACGTCGATCAAGGTGAATACCTAAATATTTGACATGGTTATGAACGGGTATGGTACTACCGTGAATAGTGAGGGCTGGACAATTGTTCTGTCTAAGAGAGAATGTAACGTGTACACTCTTAGTGGCATTTACTTTTATCTTCCACTTTTCGAGCCAAGATTCTAATGTGTGTATATGAGACTGCAGTTGTCTATAAGCCATTAATGGGCAAGTGCTAGTGCTCATGAATGCAGTGTCATCAGCGAAAGTTGATGTTTGAATTAGGGATTGCACAGGCATGTCAGAGGTGTAGATGGTATATAGTATTGGGCCTAGTATACTGCCCTGAGGAACTCCTGCTGAAACTTTTCTTTGAGTTGAAACAGAGTCTTTCGATTTTACTACAAAAGATCGATCCTTCAGATAGCTCTCCAGGAGCTTATGGGTATTTGCCGGTAGAAAAGAGACTATTTTGTGAATAAGGCCTTCATGCCACACTTTATCAAAGGCTTGGGAGATGTCTATAAAGAGAGCTGAGCAATATTTCCGATCTTCGAAAGTTTTTCTGATCTGGGTTACTATACGGTGTACTTGTTCTGTCGTTCCATGACCCTTGCGAAACCCAAACTGGTGCGTGGGTATTACCTGGTTTGCTTCAATATAGGGGTACAATATTTGGAGAAAGATCTTTTCAAACAGTTTGGATAAAATAGAGAGTAAACTTATGGGTCGATAGGATGTAATTTGTGACAGTTCCTTTCCAGGTTTTTTGATCATTATTATTTCAGACAGCTTCCATGATTGAGAAAAGTAACCAATTCGAAGTATAGCATTAAATATAAATAAAACTAATT
>JAHXMU010000132.1:332181-367015 GCA_019455685.1 Philornis downsi | reverse complement strand
ATGAAATGAAATGAAATGAAATGAAATGAAATGAAATGAAATGAAATGAAATGAAATGAAATGAAATGAAATGAAATGAAATGAAATGAAATGAAATGAAATGAAATGAAATGAAATGAAATGAAATGAAATGAAATGAAATGAAATGAAATGAAATGAAATGAAATGAAATGAAATGAAATGAAATGAAATGAAATGAAATGAAATGAAATGAAATGAAATGAAATGAAATGAAACAAAACGAAACGAAATTAAATTAAATTAAACTAAATTAAATTAAATTAAATTACATTAAATAAAATGAAATAAAGCACACACAAATCTATGATTTCAACGAAACTTTTATTTCATTATAATAATTGGACTATGCCAATATACTCGTATAAGACACAATGTCTTTTGAGGTAGTTTCCGACCACTTTTTCGTATATTTCGGGCGGTATCTCGGCGATAACTTGACGAATGTTGGTTTTCAAATACTGCAACGGAATTGGAAATTATCCGACTAAACACAGTTTTTCCCATAACCCCACAAAAGAAATCCAATGGCCTCGAATTGCATGATGTTGGTGGCCAATGGACATCGCCAAAACATGAAATTATGCTTTCTGGAAACTTCTCATGCAATAAAGCCAATATCGTTCTTATTGTGTGGCTTCGTCGTGATAAAACCACATATTGTCCAGTTCATAATCTTCAATTGCATGCAAAAAAAAATAATCGATTATCATACGGCTATAGCGCTCTGAATTGACGGTAACGGTTCCACCAGCATCATTTTCAAAAAAGTACGGTCCATTGACACTTCCAAACCATAATGTGCACCAAACAGTCACTTTTTCCGAATGCAATGGCTTTTCCACAAGCACTTCTGCGTTCTCCGGGCCCCATGTGTGACAATTTTGGTTGTTGACGTAACCACCGAAAGAGAAATGAGCTTCATCGTTGAAGGAAATGTTCGAAAAATCAGCATTGAAAGTCTGTTGCTGCAGCGTATTTACGGCGTTGTGAATGGTCTGCCGGCTTTATTTGATGCATGAGTTGGATTCCATATGGATGGGGAGTGCAAATCTAAGTGGAAAATATGCCATAATAAGTCGTAAGATAGGCGCAATTGCCAAGAACACCATGAAATCGAAAAATTCGGATTATCCACCACACTTTCACTAACAGAAGCGATATTTTCGGCAGTGCGTATATTTCGATGATGCTCAGCCCTGATCACATCTGTAACGCATCTAGCCTCCTCAAATTTCTTGCTAATCTTTGCCAATTCCTTGCACAGTAGGTCGATTATGTCGATGATAATCACCAATTATTGCCAATCGATTATGACGATCATAATCACTCTGAAACGCGCGAAAAGTGCCCACGTTTGATTCACCACTTTTGTAGTAAGTTTTAACTATTTTTACGCGTTCTTCGGTTGTTAAACGATCCATATTCGTCACTAACAAACCTTCCACTAAATAAATAACACTTCAGATGACAGATATTTAACAGCTGACAGCCTTGCCAGATCGGCAGTTTTGAAACCACTAAATGAATAACCCGTATTATGAAATAAGGACATCTTAAATAGTTTTCCCATGACCGAAATGTAAATATTAAATATTTAAAATCGTCAACTTTAAATACAAATTGCAAAGCAAACCTGTTAAATTTCCGAAATAGGACAGGGTGAGGGAGTGTATATAGGTCACTTCAATTGACTAAAATTTCCATGCTGGTTTTGGTTTTTTTTTTACATCGGTCTAATTAGTGTACTCGTATGTATTACTAAGGTATCTCTGCAAAATATTTATATTTAAATAGGCCATGATTGACGAAATAAATGCTACACAAATATGTACGTACATTTGTTCTATGTACACACAAATGCGCCAGTTATTGAATCATAAAATTTAAGTGATTGCTTACATGAAATTGATGCTCTGCCTGACTGTCAGCCATCAGCGCTGAATGTCGAACACAAATTGCAGCACTTTATTTAGAAATTGTGCCACAAAAGATGCCACCTCGTAGGTAATCCAATTAATACGGGCACAAATCATTCGCAAAACCCCAGCAATTCTAAAATCTGTAACCAGAGATATTCCCCATGGACAAATATTGGCAAATGACGATAAAAATAACAAACAAATGGACTCTATCATATACTGACAGATAAACGAGTACATGGATATGACTACAAGTGTGCAAGTTAGTGTGTACCTATGCATTTATGTATATGTGTATATGTGAGCTCTATGGTATAGCGTATGATGTTGATTTATCTGCATAAAATCTCCAAACAGCGGACCCGACTGGATTGTGGTAACACCAAATAGCTCATGTAGCCTCTTAAAACTCCTCTTCTCTCTTTCCTGCTCTCTCTCTCTCTTTCCCACCCTCTTTCCCATGCACACACGTCCTCAAACGGACCAGCAATACAAACATTCGGACAAGAAAAAAAGTAACTATAATTAAATAAATCGCGAATTAAAACGATATAAAAGCGTCAATAATTTACAAAACCAACTGCAGTAATAATTGCCCCGAGCTGCAAAAACTCCAAACGTATTCGCGTTAAACAAACTACAGCATCAACAACAGCAAGGATCTGGATCTGGCCGCGAACGAACATAACAAGTACAGAATTAAATCCGCGGATATTGTGAAGTACTTCTCTGAATGCACGAGGATGAATGAGTCCTGGTCTCGCTCGACCAAAACACCACACAAAAACACACACGAAATGAAATGGAGAAGGATGGGCATGTTTACTTGTTTATCTCCATATAATATTGAATATGAGCCTCGAGTATTTGCTGGATCTATGAGAGAGATACGAGTTCGATATCAGGCCAGACCAATAACGACAGCAGCAGCAGCAATAAAAATATTGCAACAAAGCACTGAGCGCGTACGGGTAAAGGGGAAAGGCGTCAGGTAGCTTGCTATACCCTGGAGTAAGTAATTATAACATGGAATTGGTGTGGCCCTTCTTTGTGGTGGTGGGAATGAACTGAAATGCATCTGAACTGATGCACACACACACACACACACACGTACGCACACATTCACGTTCGCATACTTGTCTATGCGAGTACATCTGATGTTCAATGAACTTTATACAAATTGAAACAAATTGAAAATTTATTGATTTTGCGGTCTATGCAGTATATAAGAAGATGCATTAAAAGAATATGAGCACAAACCCAATTACTTACCCACACACTCTTGCCGCATACATACGTATATGTACTGCATAAGTGTATACTGTTATACCCACAAACACATGCATACAAACGTATCTTTATTAAAACCACAGTCAATTGCAATAAAAATAAAAATATCTGTCTCATATATAGGACTTGCAACATTCATCAAAGCAGAGAGTCTGATAAATTTAGTAAATGTGACGTCATCAAATGAAATAACAATTTGGGAATTAAATAACACTCGGCTGTGTTTCTTTTCCTTTTTGTTTTTTTTTTTTTTTTTTTTGACAATGTTGTGGCTGCTTTTTGGGGCATGGTAGCGGTTATAACATATTAGTATCACATTCAATTATTTTTCACTGGCACAGTTAAAAAGAAAATATTCAGCGGAAGTAGATCCGTTAAGAAGAATAGACCAAAATCATTCCGTCAAAATCGATGATTCGAAATCGTTCTGTTGGGATACATCAATACAGCTCTTTCTGTTGGGAGGAATCGACCGACATCAATCTATTAGAAACAATCGATCGAATATGTTATTTTTCAACGAGTATTTCGAAATCTTTTTATAGCCATTACCACAGGTTGGAGGTCATTTCGGTTTTCGTCGTTCCGTTTATAACAACTTGAAATGCTATACATACATTCGAGTGTGTTAAAAAAATAATGTGAATTTTCAAATTCAAATTTCGCGGGCTATTTACATTCGACTTTCGATTATTTTTTTTTTAAGTTGGTACACTCGTCTCGAAGATATGTTGATGGTTTTATCCATATAGCATGTTTAGTTTGCTTGTGAGAGGCATAAATAAGACAAGTGTTTTGCGTGTTCGGCGATTTTCTGCTATCGAAAAAAATGGATCAAAGAAGTTGCATCAAATTTTGTGTAAAAAATGGAATTAAGTGCTCAAACACACTTCAAATGTTGACAGCGAGATACAGTGAGAGTCCTCTGAGTGGAAAATATGTTTACAAGTGGTGTAAACTATTCACAGCTCGAGAAGATATGAATGATGACGGTCGCTCTGGACGCCCTAGCACATTAACAACCGATGAAAGTCATAGCTGTTAAATAATGATTAATAATCGTAATAATTACTAATTAAATTACTTTTTTTTAGAGGCGCAGTACTGATTACATTACGATTCTTTTTCGATTACTTTTAGATTATTTGTAATTATAATCAATTAGTAATCAGAAATTTTTTAATGGAGGATTATGTAATCAGTACAATTATTTTAAAAAGTAATGTAATTTATTACTAATCGTAATCCAAATTTAACAGCTCTGATGAAAATATTGAGAAAGTGAAGAAAATTGTTATGGAGAATCGTCGAATCACAATTAGAGAAGTTGCTGAAGATGTCGGCATGTTGGTTGGCTTATGCCATGCAATCTTTTCGGAAATTTTGGGCATGAAGAGTGTGGCAGCGAAGTTCGTTCCAAAATTGCTGAATTTTGACCAAAAACAACGTCGAATGATTATCGCTCAGAAATTATTGAATGACGTCAACGATGACGGGTGATAAAAGGGTCATAACTGGTGACGAATCATGGTGATATAGTTATGACATCAAAAACAAAGCCCAATCGTCCCAATGGAAGAGTCCAGAAGAGCCAAGAACAAAAAAAAGCACGCCAAGTTCGATCAAATGTCAAGGTTTTGCTCACTGTTTTATTCGATTATCATGTCGTAGTGCATCAGAAGTTCTTAGCACAAGGTCGTACGGTAAATAAGTAGTATTACCTTAAAGTTATGCGCTGTTTGCGTGAAGTAATACGCAAAAAACGCCGAAACTGTGGAAAAAAATTTATGTCTTTTGCATCATGATAATGCACCTGCTCACTCATTTTTGATTGTGAGAGATTATTTGGCCAAATGCAACATCGTTATCATGCCTCAGCCACCGTATTCACCAGATTTGGCCCCCTGCGACTTTTTCCTGTTCCCAAGATTGAACAGACCCATGAAAGGACAGCATTTTACAACGATTGAGGAGATAAAAACCGATTCGCCGGACACGCAAAACACTTGTCATATTTATGCCTCTCACAAGCAAACTAAACATGCTATATGAATAAAACCTTCAATATATCTTCGAGACGGGTGTGCCAACATAGAAAAAAAAATATTAATCGAAAGTCGAATGTAAATTCCCCTTATTTTTTGAGCACACCTCGTACATTTGTATATCTTGCTATATACACTCAGCGACATTCAATTAAAGGCACTCTTTTTTTATATTATTTCAACCTTATGAATGTTGGTAAAGTTTTTTGTGTTAAATCATGCGTTTTTGTTCATTTTATGTGGAGCACAACAATTTTTTTTATTTATTTTATTTAAATAACAAACTTGTAATAAAAAAAATGAAAAAATCGAAAATAAAGCGCGACATTCAATTAAAGGCACAGCGTTCTATATCAAAACCCAGAAACGAAACCATCCCCCAGATTCTTGAACTACTTCATAAATTCAATTTGGCATCGAATCCAATTATTTTTTGGAACTCGGCACGTGGTATTTGAGACCATTCCCGAGAATGGTCACCGATTGAAATTTTCTCCCGTTAACATAAACCCTACGGGCCAGGTTGCCTCCACATGTTTTTAATAAGATTTAAATTCGGAGATCGAAATGGTCTTTGTCTCCAAACCAGGCTCAACTAGCCCGTGGTATGTGTATGGCCCCATTATCCTGCAGAAAAATCCTGTCGCTAGATGGTTCTTCATTCAACAAATTCACAAGAACATTCGCCAACAAATTTATGAAGCCTTCTGAATTCAAACTCCTTTGAAAGTCTAGTGTGCAATTTGGTCAGGAGGAATCATTATACCTTACTTCTTCGAAACTGAAAACGGCGTAACGGTAACTGTCAATGGGGAACGAAATCGTGCTATGATTGAAAACTTTTTAACGCCACAACTGCATGCTTTGGGCTTGATTAACATGTGGTATCAACAAGACGGTGCCACATCGCATACAGCCAGGATTACAATAGAACTACTGCGAGACCTCTTTCCACACTAAGTTATTTCAAGAAATAGTGATGTTGATTGGCCTCCACGGTCGCCTGATTTGACAGCTTCGGACTTCTTTTTGTGGGGATATCTGAAAAGCAAGGTTTATGCAAACAAACCAGAAACGCTTGAGCAATTCAAACGAAATATACGTGATGACATTAATGAAATACCGCGTGAAATGTGTGAGAATGTAATGAAAAATATGCTCAAATGAGCTCACATTTGTGAGGCTAACAGAGGCGGATATTTATCTGATATTGTATTCCATACATAATTGCCGACATTAAATAAAACATTTATCAATATAAGATCCATTCTCTTTGACATAATCAAAAATTATAAACAAACAAAGTAGTATACCTTCCCGACGGACACCCTGTACAACACACAAAAAGCCATGATATCGATGAAACTTTTATTTCATTACAATGCTTGTCATTTAAATGGCTGCCTCTGTATTGGCTGTAGCAGTGGATCCCTTTGAAGTAGTTTTCGAAAAAAATACGACCCAATGACACCTCCAGATCATAATAAGCCGCAGCAAATAGTCACTTTTTCCGGATGCAATGGTTTTTCCACAATCACTTCCGGATTCTCCGAGCCCCATATGCGACAATTTTACTTGTTGACGTAACCAACGAGTGATAAGTGAGCTTTCTCGCACAAGAAAATATGGTTCGATTGAAAGCCCTCGTTTGAATCACTACTTTTGTTGTAAGTTTTAACAATTTTCATGCGATCTTCGGTTGTTAAATGATCCATATTCGTAAATGACAGACTTTTCACTAAATAAATAACACTTCAGGTGACTGGTATTTAATAGCTGACAGCCTTGCCAGACCGGCAGTTTTCAAACCGATAACTAGATAACCATTTCATTTTTTAAGGTTACAACTGTCTTATCGGGAATATTATTATGTACAAATGAAATTTTGTTCCAATTTCAGTGTTGGAAACGAACAAAATAAAGTTTGATATTGCCACATTTAAGAATGTTCAAATTTTCCGACGATACTTTTTTTTTTTGCATTTTCAACGCGAATAGTCAACATAGTACTTAAGACGGGAATAACTGATCAAAGGTCGGGAGAAGTTATACGCTTGTAACAATCCGTTTCTAAGAGTAGTTTCAGAAACATCCATCCCATCCCTCTTTTGCAAATATTGCCATATCTTAATAAATCATCTTCGTAGCTCTTCTCATTTGTATTTATATGGAACTCTTTGTAAGCAAATAAACCAGCAGTTGCCATCGATATTGTTTTTGTTATCCTTTTTGTCATTGTTGATGTAGTTGTCGATGATGATGCTGATGTTGATGCTGATGCTGATGCCGATGTGGCTGATATTGCTGCCAGATTCTGATTCTGATTCTGTTGCTACTGATGATGACGCTGATGATACCGATAATATAGAATTGCTTGCCGTTCGTTGGGTACTTGAAAAAGGTGTGTATTCACAGCTAAAGGCATATCTGGGAAAAAAGGATGGATATGAACTATGTAAGCAAATACGAGTACTTATGAAACTGTACGTCTGTGTGTTGCCAGTCTCTTTCTATACGATATAATGCATGTGATTGCATTCGTAAATGTTATATTGTCCGCGTGTGTGTGTGTGTGCACAATTTTATCGTCAGATATGAAAGTAATTATAAAACAAATAATTGTATTAATTTATTGTGCTGATAAGAATTCTTCGGTCTTTTGTGTAATTCATACAGCTCATGAGCACGTTGCTCGTTTTTGCAACAGCAAACGGCGTCGCTGGCTGGCATTCATCACTGGGGGAGGAAAACATACTTGATTTAATGAATGCCCGGCCTAAAGGGAAATGCAATAAAAACGCAAATGAACTAGCGTGCAATTGGAAGGGAGTTAAGGCCAATCAGGTGATTGCTTTCTGTACACCGTACAATGTGGGCACCATAACTACATCATAGACGGTTCAGTGATATTCTTTCTGGATGCAGGTAAATGTTCAATGTGTGACAAAATCGTGACGTTCTACGTGCGAAGATTCATTAAAGCAATTCTTATGCTATGAAAAGTGATAAATTTAATATGAAGAACCCACCTAACTAAGTAAGTGACATTTAAAAAAAACCCTTATTTGCAAGGAAGATTTCAAAAACTATAATTAAAACTCGGTACAATTAATAATGTTGCAAATGTAATCAATCAAAATCAATTAGAGAATGTCCTGCTATACTGTTTCCGATGAACGGCAAATAGTCCTAGCCCTGAAATCAGGTGTGAGTTGGGTTTGTTTTCAATTAAGTTTGTTCAAGTTTGCAAACCAACGAAATTGGGTTTGATAAATATAAGGTGTAGTAAAAATAAATTGATTATCTTTTCAGGATATTGAAGGCTTTATTTGGCACAGGTTACGTTTTTTTTTTTTGTATCTTATAAGCTACACGGGGATAAGCTGTATTAAAAAAAGTGGTAGAAAAGTATGGAAAATAACAATACGACCAAGTTTTCGTACGCAAAAGTAAGGAAAGAAGTTAAGGAAGAAGGAGAACGTCAAATAACGTAAATACAAATTGTTAATTTTTTCCAAACATCAGTCGGGGAATTGTGGTTTTGTGTGTTATTGGTGTTATTTTTATGGATTTGTTTAGATGTATGGATGTACTCGTGTGTATAGATGTATGTTTGTGTGGATTTATTTGTTTTCTTTTTGTTTGGATGATAAAATGATTACGAATAAGAACAATACAAAATTAATAAACATTTCATAAACAGCAATGCTGCCAAGTTACTTTTGTTAAGCGCCAATGCGTTTTATTGGCATCCTATACTGATATCCTATACAGGATACCAACGAACAAAAAAAAACGCAAGCATAGGTACAATGATCAAATTTATGTCAAATATTCACCATTTTATTCGATAAATTATCGCAATTTTGACGATAATTCAATTATATCTCTTTCATAGTAAACTTCTTCCCTATTGGCAAAAACTGGGACAATTGATTTTCACAAGCTTCTCTTGAGTCGAATTTTCCACTAGCAAACTTATTCACTGCAAAGAAGAATAGATGACAATCATTTGATCGATGTATAAGAACCTCTTAACCTAACTCACAGAGCTTTTGGCGAGTCATTACCGATTTATGTGGCCTGTGGCCTGCCCTTTAGACAGTCCAATAGTTAACAGTACAGGGGAGATAATGCCCACAGCAAAACCTTCCTCACTGTTAATCCGGGCTAGCTCACTTTTCCTTGATGTTGTCGACAGTGACTCACTTTTCATCACCAGTCACCATTTGCTCTTAAATTGGGTCGATTTTGTTAGAATTCAGCAACAATTCCCAGATAGAAATTAGGTCTATGAAGTTTTTTTGTGCGTTGCTCGTGAAACACCTATACGAGTTTCGGATGTGAAATACTTATGGTCGGTCTTTGCCATCTATAGTATAAAGCCTGCGTAGTTTCTCAACACAGTGCCTCAATACATATTAACAATTCTATTTAAGACTGAATATTTAGAAATTATATTCAATATTTTATCGAAGTTTAAGGTGATGCCATCACGAATTAGCTCCAATCCATTAACTAACAACTTCCTTCCACACACATTTGTGGAAAATAATTTCATATTTGTTGTCTATGCGATAGCATTTAAAGAGTTTATAGAACCTTGACCACATCTATGTAATATTCAGTCCATGGCATCGCTTAACTTACTGCATTTTTATAATGAACCTAATATTTGAATTTCAAGATGAAGATATTCTATGACTAAGTAAGATCTATCGTTGCCATTATCATATCTGTCCATCTTCAACCATGGCTGGCGCTCACTTAGTCATGTACTTAAGTCGTTTTCAAATCAATTCCATATGCCGACAAAACTTTCCCACACATTGAAAGTTATGTGACTGCAGAGGCAAAACTAGGCTGGCGACACACAGACAAGTATGGCTGTATGCTGGTGGGGTATGGCTGCAGTGTTAGAACATCTTGGCATCTCTTAAGTACAAAATAAATGATATTGAAAATTGTTTTTCGTCCTCGATGCTTTGCAATCTGTTTGCACAGCCAACCAGCAACATTCATACCTTTATATTTCCTTACAATCGAAGAAGTAGTTGAGATATGAATTCATATCGTCTTTTACATGAATTACTTGCCACGTAGTATTTCATATGAGATACTATTGGGGGGTACATCTATGTGTTTGAGTGTACGCTAGCCAGCCTGGTTCTTGTGCTCTGCTTCACTTTTGTGGGCTAATGTTGCATGAATTATTTGACATTTATATTAAGTTGGCAACGATGCAAATATTAAATATGATTCCATTTCGTAATATGAATATGAGGAGATAAAAAACGTATTCTTCCTCCTGATATGAATTTGAAAACAGTTTATTGTTTGTGTGATTTGTGGTGGACGATTTTTTTCCTTTTTTCTACATTGTGGCAAAGTGGTTTTGATAATAAATTTCATATTTGTTGATGTGAACAGAGGGACGGTATAGTAGTGATAACGTAAGCCATATATATTTTTGATATATCTTTGAAAGCCAAAAGTGGAGTGATACATTACAGATATCCTTATAGACTTGTTTGGAAGGCTGTTTCGCCTTTCTGGAAATTTTGTAATGATGCAATGTGTACGAGTATCTACGCAGTAATGTGACAGAATTGCAGTTGACTCAGCAGGCTGCCATTGATGGATACTGACTTTTGAACATTATAAACATTTTACAAAAATTACATAATTTTAAGGAAATTTGGGTATAGTAAAAACAGTACAGCGCATTGTATAAGTACAATCGGATTGCGCTAGATGGCGTTAGAAATTTAAGACATCGTACTAAAAACACTACTCAGACCGTTTTGTGATTGCTTAACTCAGTGTTGTTGGAGCGCTTGTCAAAGATAAAACACAGTGCATTCTACAGTTTTTCTTGGATAAAGATGAGAATACATGTCAGATAACTGAAACTGCAAATATTGTTCATGATTCTGATACTGTAACATCCAAGCAAGTGCAATTTTGGTTTCGTCGATTTCGATCCATTACTTTTAATGTTAGAAATATAACACGATCTGGACGGCCAATTGTCAAAAACGTCGATAGAATAATGTAAATCACTTAGTACAGTCGTCATGTAAGCACTGTTTCGGTTACCCAGAAACTAAATATTGCGAAAACCTTGCAACCACTTAAATAAGGCTGGTTACACAACCAACAAAACTCTACGTATGGGTGTTATACGTGATAACGATTTGAACCGATTATCCATCAGCTCACCTTGAAGCGTATGGTTGGTTACTAATGATGGAAATTGAGGCACTTATAACAACGTCAAGTAAGAGCGTCGGTGAGCCGACCATCAGAAAAATTGTACTGCCTTTCTGCATAAGGGAGCCATGTCCGATCGCGAGTCGTGCAATTGTGGTGCACCAGTCGAAGAATGGTGGCGAATGTCCCTTATATGCAGATATAAGGGGCCTCCAGGGATTAGCTATAACTAAGTCAGGGGATGACTGGATAGTCAGCAACATGCTCTCCACCCAGGACGTTTTGGCCAGAGCAACGGTGTTTGAGTAAAATGAAATGAACTAAAATGAACTACGACGTAGTTGTGGGTCTTCTGATCTTTTCAAGACAGTCTGAACTGGGGTTGAGCAGCTGCAAGACTGTTCGGATCATGCTGATCCCACAATCGCGTTCAGCTTTATAGGCGGCAAATGCTGCTCGTATGTATGGGCACTAGTCGCTGGACCGTAAGGTGTTGAAACTGGGATTAAGTTAGCTACAGAGTTTGATCAAGGCTTTATCTGGTACCTAGGGTGATAGGGATACGGCCAGGTCTCGGGTTCGTGCCATGACATCTGTACCTTTCTAAACTCTCGGGGGATGCGGATAGGCAGGAGTTTCCTATGTCTATATTTCATTGTTGCCGTTCACCATCGTCGAACGGAAGGGGTTTGGAGAGTTTGGTAAGGATACTGCATCCTTACAATGTAGTATCGACCGTTCGGAGACCCTGATCGGAGACCCAGTCCGCACCTGCAGGTATGTAAAAATGTCCAGTCTGTGCTATTTTGCCGCAGGGTGACCAATCCCGTGAAGTATTATGTATAAATCACAATTTGGTAGCAGCTTTGCTGAGCAGCTCAAGAGGCTGCGGAATTGAGTTCCCGCCTGATTATTTGGGCGAGTTGTTGGTTAAAACCAAAATCGCTGATAAAGCCTTTGTGCTCGAATGTGGAGTTGCGTTATTCAACCGGGTGCTACACACCCATAGAGTAGCAGAGGTGGTAAGATAGGCCTCACCTCCGTCAAAGGGGATGACGTTCCATACTAGCATAATCAATTTGGTATCTTCTGGCTGAAAAGAAGTGCTGACAATTGCTGTAGCATGCTACAGATAGGCCTCACCTCCGCCAATGGAAATGACGTTCCATACTAGCATAATCAATTTGGTATCTTCTGGCTGAAAAAAGTGCTGACAATTGCTGTAGCATATTCCCAAAATTATCGGCCCCTTTTCCTAGATAGTCCAAGTTTAACTTGGTTATCCCAGGAGAGGCGTTGGCAATCGCATTGTAATATGCCCAGTGTGTCGCACACCGTGGGTAAGGCCTTCACGGCAAGACTCACGTTAAACGCCCGCGCATTTTGATTGGATTTGATGGCATTGGCTGGAAATCATTTACTATCAGCTGTTAAGCTCTTTATTCGGACCTGTATTGTCAACAACTAAACTGAAACTAAAGCTTTGACCAAAGGGAGAGAAATTGTATTCCATCAGGACAACGCCAGATCACACATATCGATAATGACTCAGCAGAAGCTCTGGGAGCTTGTTTGGGAAGTTCTTATGCATCCGTTAGATCTTGCAGTAAATGAATACCATGTCTATGGCGAATGCTAAATAAACTATTCAATGACATACATGTACGAGACCGGTCCCAAAACCAACCGACCTAACAAGGAAGACACACAAAAGTTGGAATAAATTTTCTTTATTTTTCAACATAATCGCTTTCCAGCTCGATACAGTTTTTCCGGTGATATTCAATTTCTTGTATACCCTGTTATAGAAAGAATTGTTAAACTCCTTAAATTAGCCATCAACCGTAGACTCCACCTTCTTATTGAGGGCAAATCTTTTACCACCGAGCCATTTTTTCAAGTTTGGAAATAGAAAATGGTCCGAGCGAGCAAAATCTGGCGAATAAGTAGCATTATAAAGGAATTGGAACTTCAATTCATTAATTTTGGCTATCGTGGATGTGTGAACTGGATCATCGCCTTCATGAAACAACACTTTCATTTTCGCCAAATGCGGTCTGTTTCCCATAATTTCATTAGGTAAACTCTGCAATAAACTAGCATAATATTCACCGTTGATGGTTTTTCCTTCTGAAGATAGGCAATTAAAATAATGCCATGCACATCCCAAAAAACAAATGCCGTGACATTGCCTGCAGTTGAAACCATCGCCGCTTTCGTTGGACACGATTTTTCTATTCCAGTCCACTGCTTTGAGTGTTCCTTTGCCTCAACTGTGAAGAGGTGGGCCCATGTCTCATCCATGGTTATAAGTCAATGCAAAAATTTCGATTTATTGCGACGAAACATCGCCAAACACTTTACTGAAACATCTTCACGACACTGTTTTTGCCCTATTGAAAGCAAGCGCGGCACCCATTTTGTGCACAGCTTTCTCATCTTCAAATCTTCGGTCAATATACAATGTATAACACTTTTTGACATACCTATCATTTCAGCTAGCTCACACACCTTCAGCAGACATCAACCAATACCATTTTGTGGGTCGACCCCAAATTGGTCGACCACTACAGTGTTCGCCTTGGCAGTTCGTACGGCCTCGTTTAAACTCTGTTATCCTCTTCCAGAATAGCATCTAGCATTAATATTGGTTGAATTGAGACTTTTCAAGTGAAAATATTGAAACACATAACGGTGACCAATTTTTTTATGTTTACTAGTTCACTGAGATCGTTTATTTTTGATAGCTCAAATAAAAATATAAACAAAATGACGCCTTGAAACTTAGAAATATGTATTTTATAAGGTAGCTGCCGGTAACTTAACTTATAAAGCAACGATCCTCTTCGATTTTCTAAAACGGCATCATTTTTTTAACGTAGGTACGGAAGTAGATAACATTATTCGCCACCCCAAAATTATAGTTGTCAGCATTATTCGTCGAAACAAATATCTCTGTTTTGTTTTCGTTTAGAGTCAAACTCTCCATTGCTAATTCCTTTTCAGTGCTTGAGAAGACTGCAGTAATGCAGCAGTTTTCCAATAATCATATCAATATCATAGCACACGCAAGTGACATCTATCTTTTGTAACAGTCGTGCTTATTGCAGCTTATCATCACAATAAATATTTTAAACTGTGCCAAGTTTGTACTGAATATTTCAGGATGCTGGCTGGGTCATTCTGCAAAGGCGTGTCAAGTTCGATGCAAATATAAAATATAATATAATAATATGTGCCAATCAGCTTCACATATTCAGCAGAAATTATCGCAGTGTAATTATCTGTCACTTGATAATCTAAAGTCACACTCATAAGCTCCAATTGGTTTGGACAGGATAGGTTTTAGTTTACTCGAGGTCCCGATATCCTTTGCTTACCTTACTATTAGAGAGTTTATTTTTTTTTTTTTTTTTTTTTTTTTTTTTGATTTTTCGATGTATTCTCAATCTCCCATTCTAATCCTCATGTAGCAAAAAACTAGACCGTACAAGGACTAAACCCATTTTTGGATGTTTTTCAGAAATTTTCAACGATTTTACCACATGGGTAACGGGAAGAACCATACAAGGTGTAATAAAAAAAGCCATTATTTTTGCATTACATTGAAGGTTGTATTTAACATAGTTGGAATGACCTGATTTATATCAAATATAATGGTGCATATTTGATATAAATCAGATCATTTATTTATTTATTTATTTTAATTTTTTTTTTTTTTTTTTTTTTGATAACTGCTTGCCATTTTGAAGATACTTCCATTATGTCTCTCTCAAAGAAGCTCTCGTCCCTTTGAGCAAAAAACTAGAACTGGAACAGTCGATTTTCACAAGCTTCTTCCGGGGCGAATTTTTCACCACCAAAATCATCCGCTATAGACAGGAACAGATTGAAATTATTTAGTACCAGGTACGGACTATAAGGTGGATTCACAAGGACCTACAAAATTAGCCCCCAGAACTTCTGGCAAGCCATTATCGATGTGTGGCCTTGCTTTGTCCTGATGAAACATAGTTCTTCTCTGTGATTAGCCATAGCTTACCGTTTCTGCTCGATTATTTCCTTTAAACAACCCAATTGTTTATGGTACAGGTCTGAATTGAGAAACTGGCTGTAAGGGAGCAGCTCAATGTAAATTATTCCCTGCTAATCCCACCAACACACACAGAAAAAACATTTTTGACCGCCAAACCTACCGTTTTCGCGTGACGTTGTCGTAAGTGATCCACATTTTATCACTAGTCAATGGTGATAGATAGACAGATAGTAAATTATAAATAGGTCGATTTGTTTGGAATTCTGTAGCGATTCGCAGATTTCATTTCAGTTGAAAAAGTTTTTTGTGTTTACTTGTTGACGACTAGTTTTAAGATTCAAATACTTGGCTCCCATAAGGGATTCAATAATACAAATAAAACTCATTTGGCACTAATATTTTTGTGTTCAGTTTTATGCAATTGATTCCAAGTGCTCTTTTGATGATGTTCGGGCTTAACGATTTCGACATTTCCAATAATTGGTCTTTCACAGCGTGGTTCATATTTGATAATAAAATTACCTGAACGGAATCGACGAAGCCAAAATTGCACGTAATTAGCTGCTGCAGTATCTGGACCACAAATAAAGTTTACATTTTCAAATTCCTGGCTTGCGTTTTCGGTTCTATCGAAACTAAACTATAAAATGTGGCATATTATGAGAAAAGCTGCAGTTAACACGACTGGTACCCGCTTTAATATGCAGATGACATTAACATTATTGGCAGAAAACTGCGAGATGTTACTGCCGCCTTCTTAAACATCGAGATGGAAGCAGCGAAAATGGGTCTGGTGGTAAACTAGGACAAAACAAAGTTATTGATTTCAACGAACAAAGAGTCTACTCGTTTGGAACGCTGTGTGAACGTTGACAACTATAATTTTGAAGAGTGGAAGAATTCATCTACCTCGGTTCCGCTGTAAACAAAACGAATGATGTTAGCGTGGAGATAAAGAGAAGAGTATAGCTTGCTGACGGAGGTTACTATGGGCTAAGCAAACGATTCAAAGATAAAGCCCTCTCTCGACAAATAAAAATCCAACTGTTGGTTGGTTCTACCTGTCTTGTTATATGGCGCAGAGTCCTGGGTTATGACGCAAGCAGATGAATCAGTACTGGCAGATTTGGTGAGGAAAATACTCCGAAAAATACATGGATCCATCATCGTTAACGGAGAGCATCGGCGTCGCATAAACAATGAGCTGTATGCCGACATCGACGTGGTAAAATGCATTTAATATACAGCGATTGCGTTGACTGAGTTATGCTGTGCGGATGGACCCAAATAAACTCAATGGACGGCGGAGAAGAGTGTGACCAAAACTCCGTTGGAAAGACCTGGCTTTTGAAATACTGTCGAAACTTGGTGTGACGAATTGGAGAAAAAGAGCAGAACATCGAAGCACTTGGAATTATTTTCTACGGCGGCGTATAATAGATAAGTATGTCTATTACATTCTACCCATATGTACTGTCGAATTAGAGTAAGAGAGAGAAAGAATGGTGGTTGTTGCGGGCATTTCGAAGGTACATTACGTAAAAAAAACTCCACACAAATGTACATAGATTAATTTACTACATGTCATATTTCACTTTGCTAATTTTATTTCCGCAAATATTTTCATAAAATCTCCTTCAGCTTCCACAAAATGCAAATAATTATTTATCAATTTGCCCAACCGGAAGCTGATGATAGAAAAAAAAACAACAACCACTCCATGCTGGACGCAATTTTAACTAAAATGAATTAAAATTATTTTCGTCTGACAATCTAAATAAAAACTGGCCACAAAAACAATGCGGAATCAACTCGATTCATTGAATGGCGCAGAAAAAATACAAAACGCGCAAAGTCCCATCAATAAAGTCAATTACGTGAATTTACTATCGTATCGAAAATAACACACAGCGACAACAACAAACATGTGGATAGAACGGATAATACAATTAAGAAAATTCTATTCAATTTTAGTTGAAGTTGTTGCAACTGCCGACTGCAAAAAGGATTGTTGGATGTTTGGCAAAAATTAATGGAGAAAAAACTCGAAATTAATTAAGCGTAAATACCACATACAGAGGCATATTTGGATGAACAAAAACTACTACAGCATTTTTGGAATATTAAACATTGAAATGTCTAACGAATAATTATAATTAATTGCCAATTTGTCAATTAACAAAGAGCAAGAGAATTATTAATTGTCATCTCATCGACGTGTATATTTGAACGTGTGTCAGTGTCTATTTTATGTGAGCATTCACGATGACTACATTATAAATTAAATAAATTAACTCACTCATTTTACAGTTCATCTGTCCGTCCATCCTGTCATCCGCTCCCGCCCGTTCGTCCGGACATCCATCCATCCATCCATCCTACCTGCCTGCCTGCCTACCTGCCTATTATGAATTTCTAATGTTAGAGGAAATCATAATTAACACATTTTCAATTGTAATTAATACGATGACACAAACTGCACAAGATTAATCGTAATCATAAATTCTGTCTATTCATTTGATGAGAAGCTATATAGCAAATCCCCCAGGATCAAAGGTGATAATAATAAATATTGATATATGATATCTATGCATATCAATTCCTGCGTGTATTTGTGTGTGTGTGTGTAGGTGTATTTTATAATGCGTTTCATTGTTGTTCTTTATTCTGCCTCCCATTACAAAGTGCATAATTGCTATTCATTTGCATTGAGGTGTATAAAGTTCAGTGATATTACTGCTAAGTTTCCTTTATCATATTACCTCATTATTATTTTGTATTGCCATAAACCCTAATTGGGAATATTGAAATTGTGATAAAGACAACGTAGTTTCAAATTCATTCAAATAGCAAAAAATTACGACTAATTACGACGTTATTATTTGTGAAAATTTTGATTTCAGCATGCTTAACAAGGCCACCTTTATTATTGACCGCAGTTGCTAATTTATAGCTTTTTCGCGTTAAAATTGTACTTGAATAAAGGAAAAGAAGTTTCAAATTCTTGTAAATAAAAAACAAATGAGATATTATGACGTCATTACTAGTTCATTGCGACTGGGATACAAATTGTAAATTCAGCATATTGGTCGAAGCTGTCATTATTGTCGGAAGGTGTTTACTTATGGTGGTAATTTACTTATAGTGGTTATAGTAATTCCTGATTTTCATTTCATAAACTTTGTAGACTACTTTGTTCGATTGTGAAAAATCGAAAAATAAACGCAAAGTAATTTCAAATTCCTATAAATAAAAATAATAAAAAAAGAATCAAGCTACGATGTCATTGTTTCCTTTTTTTAATTCCTTGCGATCGAGATCAAAGGAAACATGACGTCTTTCAGTTGTAATTCTGTAATCACAAGGAAAAAGGACTAGAGAGGAGTTAGGATAAAGTCGATTTCATTTACCACTACTATTGTCCTAATTTGAACACTTCCCCATCCCATCCCCCATCCCATTTTCACGTCATTTAATTTCATTTTCAAATTCAATATTGGTCGCAATTTATAGCAATTTTCAAAAACGGCGATATTTGTAATGTTACATAATGTCTTCAGTATTAGTATGAGCGAGAATATAATTTTTATAATTACTGATTACCTCCCTAAAACACATATTGACCACATCAAAGCGAAATTTCAAAATTCAGAATATTTTTACAAGCTTGTTATAATAGCAATTTATTGAAAAACGCATAAAGTGTGAATTAATTATTTCCGACGCCATTTTATTTCATTTTATTTTGTTTTCATTTCATTTCATTGCATTGCATTGCATTGCATTTCATTTCATTTCATTTCATTTCATTTCATTCCATTTCATTTCATTTCATTTCATTTCATTTCATTTCATTTCATTTCATTTCATTTCATTTCATTTCATTTCGTTTCGTTTCATTTCATTTCATTTCATTTCATTTCATTTCATTTTATTTCATTTCATTTCATTTCATTTCATTCAATTTCATTTCATTTCATTTCATTTCGTTTCATTTCATTTCATTTCATTTCATTTTATTTCATTTCATTTCATTTTAACGAAAACGAAAAAAGGACTGTCCGAATAAAATTCAATTCGTGAATTGTTGCTTTGTGTGACGAATTGGAGGAGAAGCGCAGAAGATCGAAGCGCTTGGAATTATTTTCTACGGGCGGAACATAATAGATAAAGATGTCTATCCCAGTCGCCACCTAAGAAGAAGAAGAAGAGTTGCTGTTTGTTTGAAGTATTATAACTTTTCAAGCGATGTTCGTGTGTCTGGCTGGTAGACTCGATAAATGCCCTGAATCTTTACGAAACTTCCTAAAACTTAATATGGCCCAGATCATAGCAGAAGATTGTGATTTGTATCTCACATACAAATTGACCAATTTAACGGAAATCAAATTTCCCTTGGTCCCTTTTTTTGCCTTGTCCATTAATGCCTTGTAATGCTCAGTAAAATTTTACGGATTTCACCCTTATACGTATTCTAAGCTTTATATCTTTCAAGCGGTTGTATGGAATTGAGTCAAATTTGTTTGCTTCATCAATTTACTTTGGAAAATAAAAATGGACCGCATTGTGCTACCCCATCTATAGGTAGTATGTCCCACACATATTGGTAGGTTCATGTATCTGAGGCAGTTACCCAGAATTCAGCTAACTTTGGCTTTTCGCCTGTAACTACCATGCACATTAACGATTTAATCTATATGTTATTATGTTCTCGATTGACAGTCTGTGGCAAGATGGTTAATACACGCGACTATCATTCACATGATCGCAGGTTCAAATCCGCATACAGTCACCAAGCATTATTTGGACGGCGGTCACCTCGATGTGCCGAGTAATCAACAAGCCTTGTAAATGCTTCTCAAACTGTGATGTTCGGTATCGTCGTTAAACTGTGGGTGCTGTTGAGGGAGTCTAAAAGTGTAAAATGAGTGTAAGCTCCCTGAATGTGACAAGCTCTTCCATGTCTCATCCCTAAAATGCAACGGAATTTGTTTTCTGTTCTGTTCTGTTTTATTTCTTTCATTGTTAAGTTCAAATCTTACACTTCGTTGCACTAAATTCACTCAAATGGTACACGATGAACGTGGTGGAGATTCACATACAAATTAGACGATTATCTCTATACTTTCTCATTTGTGCGATGCCGTAATTTAGATTTTTTGTGAATTGCACAGATTTCTGATGTTTAGAGAAAGTTTAGCAAAGTTCGCCCATACAACATGTTGAAATTTACTTCTCCCCTGTAACCCTGAATTCGTAGGCTGTTGTGACTTAAATTTTAGTTAGTTGTGTTGCGTTATAATTTCAAACATCAAAATATATCTGTATAAACCTCCAAGTTTATACTTACTTTTGTAACCAATTAATTTTGAATTTTATAAACTAAATAAATTAATTACTGAAAACATGAAATTTAAATATTATAAAAGATAACGCTCTTATTTAAGTAACTTAAAAACTAATCTAATATACAAAGAAATTATCGATAAATATTATCAGTGAAAAAAGAAAATTACAGGGTGTCGCAATAGAACGTGCATATTGCATCATCTTTTTTGCAGGCTATAAAAGGCGCGGGCGGTGGACGTCTACGTCATTGGGTTGCCGGGCTCATGGAGTTTTAGTCGCTATGAATCACTTCGACGGGAAGAGTCGCGCATTTTGCGTGCGCGCATTTTACGAGAACTCTCGTTCATGTATTGCTACTAGGCGACTATATTGTGCTAAATATGGGCTACGGCGAATTAGTGAAGCTCCGATTGCTAATTTAATTAAAATGTGGGTAAAGCGTTTTGAAGAGACCGGTTCAACATTTAAACCACAAGCAAATGGTCGCCCAAGAACATCTAGGGCCGAAGACAATGTTGAGAGAGTTATGGAGTCAGTACGAAGAAATCCACAAATATCGACTTGCAAGAGATCGTCTGTCTTACAATTATCGCGACAAAGTTTGCAACGAATTTTAACATTGGATCTTAAACTGCATCCTTATAAACTGCAATTAACACAAGAATTGAAAGAGTCTGACTTCATAGCAAGGCTCGCCTTTGCTAATGAAATGCTTAATCGATTTTCCAATTTTGACAATATCCTTTTCTCTGACGAGGCTCATTTCCTTATGAATGGGTTCGTAAACCGTCAAAATTGTCGTTACTGGAACAGTGAAAATCCCAAAATCAAACACCAGAAACCATTGCATTGTCCTAAAGTGACAGTACGGGCATCAATCTTTGGCAGAGGAATAATTGGTCCTTTTTTTCTTCAAAAATGCGCGGGGCCAAAACGTCACGGTTAATATGGAACGCTATGTTGAGATATTGGACGGATTTTTGGCTCCAGAAATTGAAAGTTCAAGAATTCCAGAACTTGGTTTCAACAAGATGGAGCTGCTTGTCTTACATCAAATGACTCCATGGCGGTGGTGAAACAGATGTTCCGTGGCAGACTGATTTCGAAAAGAGGTGATATGCCATGGCCCCCACGTAGTCCAGACTTGACGCCTCTTGAATTTTTTCTGTGGGGATACCTCAAACACAAAGTCTACAGTAATAATCCAAGAAACATCGTTCAGCTTAAGGAGAATATCCGTAGTGAAATGGCAGCCATTATACCATTATTACTGAATAAAATTTTCAATAATTTTCGTTTGCGGTTAGAGGAGTGCCGTCGAAAAGAGGGTCACCATTTAGATGATGTTATTTAAAAAAAAAATAAACTCCATTTATTACTCTACAATGCCTTAGATTTATTTTAACAATACCTTTTGCATTTATTTTTTAATATATTTTTTAAATATGCACGTTCTATTGCGCCACCCTGTAGAAAACCCAACATTACCAACAAAGTTGCTGATTCAAAATCAGTCACTTTTGCAGTACAACTCGTACGGCGATCATCTCGATCTCTGGAAATAAATATATTGAATTAACTCTAATTCATTTGCATTTATGTATTAAATCTTAAATTTAAATGTATAATTATGTATAATAATAAGAGTTGAGAGCTTTGAGAAATTATGCAATTATTCTAAAAATGTCAATTCTTTAACCCAGAACTTACTGCCCGGCAGAAGTCCACGAGGGTTTAGAGCGAATCTCGCCGTGAAGGCCTTACCCACGGTGTGCGACAGACTGGGCATATAACAAAGCGATTGCCAACGCCCCCTGGGATAGCCAAGTAAAACTTGAACTATCTAGGAAAAGGGGCTAACAATTTTGGTACTACCGCATATTGTCAATCAACTCTTTCTTCGCAGACAGCAGATACCAAATAGATTATGCTAATAAGGAACATAATCCCAATTGACGGAGGTGAGGCCTATCTTACCACCTCTGCTACTCTATGGGTTCGTAACACCCACATTCGAGCACAAAGTCTCTACCACCGATTTTCGTATTAACCACAACCCGCATGATGCTCCCACTACGGGGCCTACACAAAATGATCAGGCGGGAACTCAGTCCCGGGGCTTCTTGATCCCCACGCTACTGGCCAAACTCATCGGCTGGAGCTGCGTAGCAAAACAAATAGCAAAGCTACTACCAAGTTGTGATTTATACACCATACTTCACGGGATTGGTCGCCCTGTGGCAAAAGAGCACAGACGGGACATTTTTACATACCTGCAGGCACGGAAAGCCCAGGTAGATACTACGTTGCGAGGATGCAGTACCTTCACCGGCAACCATGACATATAGACATAGGGAAAACCCCATGCCTGTTCGTGCCCTCCGAAAGATCAAAAAGATACAGATGACAGGGCACGAACCCGAAACCTGCCCGTGTGTATCCCTATCACAATCGGTACCAGAAAAAGCCTCTGGTCAAACTTCGTAGATAATCTAACTCTGTAGATAATCCACTCCCAGTTTCAACTCCTTGCGGCGCAGCGACTGGTGCCCCGCAAACGAGCACACAACTGCCGACTATCAAGCTAAATGAGATTGTGGGATCCGAACAGTCCCGCAGCCCCTCAACCCTTAGGTCAGACTGCCTTGAAAATGTCAGCAGACCCACTTGCCAAAATTACGTCACAGTAGCCCCACGCCTAGCAAACGCTCTGGAAGCAAACACCGTTGCTCTAGCCTAAATACGCTGGGTAGAGAGCATATTGCTGACTATCCAGTCATCCTTTGACCTTGTTATCGCTAATCCATGGAGATCCCTTATATCTGCATATAAGGGACATTCGCACAAAACACGCCGCCAGTCTTCGACTGGTGCTCCACAGTTAGTCGGCTCGCGATCGGACAGAGCTCTCTTATGCAGGAAGGCATTGAGTGACCCATGTCCCGTCAGCAAGAAACCAGGACAGAGGTTAAAACCAAAGCCAGGGTTTCTTCCAACGAACCTAACATCTGGCAAAAACCTAAATGTAGCACGTCCGTTCTGACTCTCTTCCCAACGTGTTTGCCATCTCGACAAGACACATTCGTCCAAGAGCCCCCTATACTCAGCCCTACTCATGCTCTCTACCCCCTCAATGGGCCAGTCCGTTCCCGTAAGTGCATGACCTTTCCTGGCCTTGAACATCGCACGACGGAATACAACCCATCAGTACTTGAAGGGCTTCTGTCGAAACCGTACTACACACTGGCATACAAGTCAGCAACAGTACTGTCTGACTCACTTAATTAACTCCAAAAACTAATCTCACATATAGTCCGCTATCTTTCTATTAAGTTTCATCCCATCAACGCCGCCAGAAATTAAACCTGGACTAGTGTCATAGTGTCATGTTAATTTGTTGAGAACATAACGAATCACCACGCCCTTCTGGATTGCCGCACATTTTTGCGGAAGAAGAAGAACGTTATATGTACGTATATATCGCGTTATCAATTTTTCGGTTTCCAAAGTAAAGTCATTCATTATAATGTTTGGACATGGGCATTATGTAGCAGTGGATCCTTTTGAGGTAGTTTTCGACCACACATTTCGGGCGGTATCTCGGCTATAACTTGACAAATATTGGTTTTTAAATGCTACAACGTTTAGGGATTATCCATGTTAACACGGCCTTTGACGCAGTCCCCTCAAAAAAAAGCCTAACGGCGTCAAATCGAACGATCTTGGTGTTCAATTAACGTCACCGAGACGTAAAATTACGCTTTCTGGAACCTTCTCAATAAAACCAAAATTGGCCATATTGCGTGGCTCATGACACCGTCTTGCTGAAACCACATATCGTCCAGTTCATAGTCTTCAATTGCAGTTCAAAAGTCGGTTATAATACGCCAATAATACTCTGAATTGACGGTTCCTCCTGCGTCATTTTTTTAAATATTCAGCTCAATGACACTTCCATATCATATCATTTCATATAATTTTTCACAATCACTTCGGGGTTCTCTGAACCCCGTATGCGATAATTTGGCTTGTTGACGTAACCACCAAGTGAGAAATGAGCCGCATCGCTGAAAAAATTGTATTCAAAAAATCAGCATTGAAAGCCTGTTGCTGTAGAACCCAATCAACATATCTACGGCGTTGTGAATGGTGGTCAGCCAGCTTTAATTGAGTGATTGGCCTTTATAGCATGGAGGTGCAAATTCAAGTGCAAAATACGCCATAATGAGCCGTAAGATGGGTCCAATTGCAGACCTCGCTGTGGAATCGGTAAATTCGGATTATCCACCACACTTTCACTAACAGAAGCGATATTTTCCGCTGACACCCTTGCCACGCCAGTGGTTTTGAAACCATTAAATGGATAACCCAGTCAGCTCATCCGACAACAATTTCTGTACTTGTTTTACACTTTGCTTCATAGAGAAAACCTTTCTAGAAAAGTTTAGTTGGTTTTTTGCTGATCGAATATCAGGAATATCTAGATTTTTCATATAACTCGAAAACTCGTTTTTTGAAAAAATCGATTATTTGAAAACGCAATGCAGTGCAGTTTACTAACCTTATCCTTAGTCATATCGTATAAGACATTGAATGAATTCTTTAGCAGATTTTATAAATAATTGTTAAATTAGAATGAAAGAATTTGTCAAAAATCACTGAGCGCCCGAAGAGATATTGAAAATCTAAAATCGTTTGAGCAATTTCGATCCATAATAATGGTTAAAGCGACAATATTTTGTAAGCCAACTGTTATTAGCGGATTGATGTCTAAATACGGTTTTGTATAAAAGTCTAAATTTGGATTATTTCATAAGAAAAAAAAAGTATTTTTTGATTCAAATCACTTTTATATTTTGTATTGAAACTACTGTTTCAGTAAATTACTTCAGTAGCTCCTATATCCTAATCCTGCTGTCTATAGATTATCATTTTTCCATCCGTAATGACATTTGATTCAAACTAACCACAAAAGAGTTGGCGGTCATCCCCAGTATTAGTCAAACATTCATTCATTCATTTCAACAATAGCCGTTGCACACGTCTCAATTGCATGTGGTTGCTACACATGTACGTACATCTGACGTCGAATATCTTTCACTCAACCATGTGCAACATCATCGCTATCACCAGAAAAAGGCGAAATATAATTGAAATTTCTAACATGACAATTTCAATTGACACTTGAAACGTGCTTTTGCGATTATTTGCTTTTTTTTTTTGCTTGCAATTTTTTGGCTACAACATGGAGAAGAACTAACAGAGCTGGAATAGCAGCAGCAACAGCAGCAGCACCAACAACATGCCATAACAAACGACAATAAATGCTACCGACAACAAGCAACAACAGCAACATTTAGATATGGCTTCTCATCTACTTAGTCTCAATTTTTGGTATCCAATGCACCATGAGACGGTGAAAACATTTGGAATCAGATGTTGCCGAACACGTGTTTTGTGTGCAACACATCTTCTCTAGCCAAATTTGTGTATGGAACAGAGTGCTGCTACCCGTGCAGTTCGTTCCAAAGCATTCCTCCCTCTCCTACAAAACCCATTTATTTCAAGTAATCCTTACACAACTTGATGAATATGTAGTCAGAATGAAAATGGGTATTTTATGAGGGGGGATGACTGACTGTGGGTAGAGTTGTAGTCTGAAGTAACCCCATACATTATATATTCAGGAATTTTTCATGCACTCATGTCGTCGGAGGATGTATAGATTTCCATACTCCAACCCACATCTGGTGTTTGTGCATCTCATCCAGTGTTCTTTTGGTCGGAAGAACAACAGATATTACATGCAGGAAGAAAAAATGCTGTGAACGACAATGATATTTGTCACAGGAATTTGTAGCTGCTGTGAGTTAAAAACCCGAAATTGAGGGATATAAAATGCGAATAACATTTCTTGCAGACTTTATGATACTCTATAATTAAATAAATGAAGCATGTCAAGAGGTATTTTTTCTTCCATTTGTTGGATAGTTAGCAGAATATCTTTTTAGATAAGCTACTTTAGATGCCATCAAGTCAAAGTAGTATAAATCCAAGCAGAAATCATACCAAAAGATTTATATTTTTATATATTTAATTTTCTTTAATTCTCAAAGAAATAGTTATAAATATCGTATCTTAAGAGTCACAATTTGTTAAGGAATAGAACAAATAAAATGGTTTTTGAAAAAAGATCATTATTCCTGGAGGATTTCTTGGTCTGTCATTCTTACTAAGGAACATTATTCTTGGACGATCTCTTCGTTCCACATCACTTCCAGTTTAATAATTCTTCTTCTTATGTGGCGGCTGGAATAGACAGCCTTATCTATTATAGGCCGCCCGTAGAAAATAATTGCAGGCGCTTCGATCTTCTGCGCTTCTCCTCCAATTCGTCACACCAAGCTTCGATAATATTTCAAAAACCTGGACATAGCATATAACTTTTGCTACAGATGATACCAATAGTGTTAACTGCAGTTTTCCTTAGCATCTTCAACACTGATAAGGTTCAATGATAAGGTTCAATTTTATCTGCTGAAATAAATTTTACCTTTTCACATATCGCATTCGATAAAACCTTAAGAAGGGCGGGTATAACTTCATCCAAAATAGTTATATTAAATCGATCTATTGTATCATCCTTAACTTTTGTAAATAATTGTATGTATTTTTGTAAATATTTTTTAAAATTTTTAACAAAAATAATTTTTACAATTCAATCCAGGCAAAAACTGCGAGATGTTACTGCCGCCTTCTCAAGCATCGAAAAGGAAGTAGCGAAAATGGGTCTGGTGGTAAACGAGGACAAAACAAAGTTATTGGTTTCAACGAGCAAAGAGTCTACTCGTTTGGAACGCTGTGTGAACGTTGACAACTATAATTTTGAAGTGGTGGAAAAATTCGCCTACCTCGGCTCCGCTGTAAACAAAACGAATGATGTCAGCATGGAGATAAAGAGGAGAGTATTGCTTGCTAACAGATGTTACTGTGGGCTAAGCAAGCAATTCAATGATAAAGCCCTCTCTCGACAAACAAAAATCCGAATGTATCAGACATTGGTTCTAACCGTCTTGTTATATGGCGCAGAATCCTGAGTTATGACGCAAGCGGATGAATTAATACTGGCAGATTTCGAGAGGAAAATACTCCGGAATATATATGAACCCATCATCATTAACGGAGAGTAACGGCGTCGCAAGAACAATAAGCTATATGCCGACATCGACGTGGTCAAACGCATTACTATACAGCGATTACGTTGGCTGGGTCATGTTGTGCGGATGAACCCAAAAAAGTTTTCGACGCCGAACTCGATGGACGGCGCAGAAGAGGGCAACCAAAACTTCGTTGGAAGGACCAGGTTTTTGAAATACTATCGAAGCTTGGTGTGACGAATTGGAGGAGAAGCGCAGAAGATCGAAGCGCTTGGAATTGTTTTCTACGAGCGGCGTATAATAGATAAGGCTGTCTATTCCAGTCGCCACATAAGAAAAAGAAGAATGCAGAATGCTTTTGTCTCACTATTACGCCATTGCACTTTATTCACATAAATTCTCCAAATCAAATCCATCCAACGCTCATAACACACAACAAACTCATAATATCTCCAAGTCTTACGTAGATCTTGGACTCCACAAAAAACAAACAAGCAATGGAACGTAAAAAATGCACAATAGAATACATTAAACAAAAGCAAAACACAAAGACCTAAAAACAAAATGTCAAAAGTATTTCAATATCGTAAAGATGGCAAATGAAATGTTCCAACTGCATTTCCTGATGGATAAGCAAAGGAATTTTCCCTTTCAAAAAAAGAAAAAATCTACAAATGGCAAAGAGGCAAAACACATAATCAAACAACAAGCACATTCTCTACTGCATTTCCATTGAATTATTCAAAGCTTCTGCTGCTCATGTGCATCCTGTGGAACGTGATCCTTGCATTAATTACATCAATTCTAATTTTGTAATTAGCATTCGTTACTTATGAATTCATTGAATACCAAAGTAATACTTATTAGCATTTATGTTTGCCCTACCACGGTGACAGGACGAGGAGGAAAGGCGAAGCAAAGACGAAAAAATGCCATATCGTAACTTGTACTCACTGTAGCATAGCATAAACTTAATTTGCGAATGGCAAAAATGTTACGTTTATGCATCGTTTGATTCGGCTGATGAAACAGCAGGTAACATCATAACCTGGAGTCAGTCAGCCATCTAGCACATGGATTCATCGGTGAACCGTCAGCCAACAAGTGTTAGTGTTGTCAAGAGCCAATTATAAACTTTGATTGCTCGCTCGCACTCGAATGCATATGTTGGCCTCCCCTCTCCCTAGCAATAGGGAATTTTATGAGCACTTTTTTAGTTGTATCTTTACAGTAGAGTAAATCCACTGATATATTCAAGAGCACAGTGGGTTGCATAGGGTGGAGATAAATATGACATATCCTGTAATGTCTCCCCCACTATGGTGTAAAACGTTAAAAACTATTCTCTTCGTTAATGATATATGACTTCTAATCTTTTTCCCAATAGTTACAAGTATGTAAGAAAAACAAAATTGCAATGTACATTTTCTCTACGAAACTTATCATTTCTTTTGACATCATCACATTTCCATTATTATCTATTATTCGGTTTCAAAAATAATGTTAAATGAAATACACATAAAGCTGTGATTCCGATGCAATTTCTTTATTACATTATAAAGCTTGGACTTTGCCATTATGTACGAAATATATTGTCATTTAAATCGCCGCCTCTAGATTGGTTGTAACAGTGAATCCTTTTGAGTTAGTTTTCGACCACTTTTTTGCATATTTCGGTCGGTATCTGGGCGATAACTTAACGGAAATTGGCTTTCAAATGCTCTAACATTTAGGAATTATCCACTTTAATAAGATCTTTAACCTTTAGCCCCATAAAAAAAAGGTGTAAAAGCATCAAATCACATGATCTTGTCGGCCTACTGAAGTCGCCAAAACGAGAAATTACGCTTTCTATTAACTTCCCATGCAATAAAGCCAAAATCGATTGTGATGTGTGGTTCACGGCATCGTCTTGTTGAAACCGAATATCGTCTAGTTCATAATCTTCAATAGCAGGCCGCTAAAAGGTCGACTATCATACGGCCATAGCGTTCTGAATTGAACTTCGAAATATCTGCCACACTTTCACTAACAAAAGCGCTGTAACGCTTCCAGTCTCTTGAAATTTCTTTATAATCTTGCCAATTTCTTGAACAGAAGGTCGATTATGATGACCATAATTAGCCCTTAATGCACAAAAAGTGTCGAATCTCTACTTTTGTAGTAAGTTTTAACTATTTTTGCGCATTCTTTGCGTTGTTCGTTGGATTGTTTACCATGTTCGTAAATGGCAAACTTTTCGCTAAATAAATAACACTTCAGATCAGAGGTATTTAACAGCTGACAGCCTCGCCCGATCGGCGATTTTGAAACCACTAAATGGGTAACTCTGTACACATTTCCATTTCCACCACCGAAACGAAATTAAATCCGAAAATAATTTTAATTTTTTCTAATACCTGGAATCAAAATCAAAAATATATAATAATTTTTTCGAATTCCAACAGCCAAATCAAAATTGTATTAATGTTTTAACTATTTTTGCGCGTTCTTCGTTGGATTGTTTATCATATTCGTAAATTACAAACTTTTCACTAAATAAATAACACTTCAGATCAGAGGTATTTAATAGCTAACAGCCTCGCCAGACCGACGGTTTTGAAACCACTAAATGGATACCAAGGGATAACTTTTATAAGTCCTCCACTTATAATTATTGTATAACCGTATGTGGACCAGGGATCACCACCGAAATGAAATTAAATCCGAAAATAATTTTGATTTTTTTTCAGTACCTGGAATTAAAATTAAAAATTTACAAAAAATTTTTCTAAATCCAACAACCAAATCAAAATTGTTCTGAATTTTGTTTCTGTTTCATACATCCAAGAAGAAATTACAAAATAAAATTACAAACAAAAATTATTGAGAAAAATGAAAATTCGCCTTATGTTTTGAGCACACCTCGTACTAGGGATAAATCCGAATTTTGAACAGCTAAAATTTTAAAGGAAAATATTTTATTGTTTTCCCTGTTATATTTTTTAGACCAGGCTTTGATGGATGTGGGAAGGAACCACTCCAGTTTATGTAAAAGACAGCTCTTTTTATGGAAATGGTTAATACTAAAAAAATACTATGTTCCATTGGAAAAATAGAAAAAGTCAAAACATCATCTGTGGGGAAAAAATAGTTTTCGATGCTCCCACTGATTGATTTGTTATTATAAATCAACCTTTTCCTATGCAGACTGCAATCTATAGTGGTAGTTATATAGGTATAAGTTTCAGTGCCTCCGAACTCATAACATCTATCCGACTTTGCGTCTCTTCACTTGTTTCGATTTTTACAATGTCCCTGAATCTGACATACTCGTACACTGTCTCTTAGCGCAAAACACTGTCTTTTAGAAAAGTTTGCTAAACTCTTCTAATAAATATCTCACATGTATGGATTTCTTTCATTTCATATGTGAACATGCATATTTATAAGTACACTTACTACATACATATACATACATACATACGAGTATGCACATACGAGTACATTCGCCGTTACGTATGTGGGATGTGTCGTGGTAAAACACATACATAAGTCGTGAATATACATAAGAACATCGTATGCATTTTCAAGTAGTTGTTGTGCCACTACATACATCACTCAAACGCGCAAATATGATTACCATCACTAATGGTATCATGATGATTCCGCCGAGGACGAGAATGAAGACGCCAATAGTGGCGCGCTGCCATTGATGGTGATGATGATAGTGAAGCTGCCAGCAATAATGATGATGATGATGACGATGATGTTGCTGACGTTGCTGATGAGCCGTTGTTGCAGGAGTTTGTGTTATTTAGCCGGTTTGGTAGCTGTGGTGCCACGTAAATTAATCATTTTTGGTGTTTGAGGATTTTATATGCAAATGTAACCTTAACAGCGCTCTAATGTGAGATTCCACTAAATGGTAATGTAACGAAGTTATTACGCTTCGCAGGATTTAACGAAATCTACACTCACCATTGCTCAGTCGCTTGCATCGCAATGATGTCGTGCAGTTGTATGTCAAAGTTATACATCAAAGAAATAGGGAATTTAATTCTGTGAGAATGATAGATAGCATGATAATTACTTTATGCTGTCATGTCGAAAGGCAACCTTAAAGATGCACACTTCTTAAAATGAGTATTAATTTGCTTATTTAAATGAATCGACTACGCAAACTATGACTTTTGGGCATTTGCTCAAAGTTACAGAGATATCGTTACTGTTATCAGAAATGTTACATTGACTCGGTAGCCTAAGTTATTTGATAGCAAAAATTCAAAAAAATTGCAAAATTACTGCATATTTGAGAGACTGTATTATATGAAACCTACGATAACTCCACAGGTTTGGATGCGATGAAAGATACACATGTCAAGGTCTTCCAGAAAATACATTTTCATATATCTAATGGTGATAGTTATAAAGATATCATGCAAAAGCATATCGAATACGAGTACATTACACTCATTTTAGTAATTTTATTATTTTCATAACACATCTATATAAATATGATAGGCCTCGCACCTTCAAATTTACAATAAAAAATTACAAAATATGGTTTAACAACTACGACTCCGTAACCCATAATGTGGAGCCCACACTTTAAATCAAACGACAAAACAATTTTAATAATGTCAAATTAATTCATCAAAAAGAAAGTTGTACTGTCGCACCCTTTGAATATGACTATAAAGTAACTGTCAAATTTTATGCTAAAACTGGCTGACGGAGGCGGTCCCAAAACCACCCAACCTGGCGTAAGATGGTATCAATAGTTTGGAAAAAAATGATTTTGGTCAAAGGTGGCAACCTCATAAAATATATGTTTTAAGTTTCAAGGCGCCAAGTTGTGTAGTAATTTTATGTTGGTACACTCGTCTCGAAAAAATGTTGACGGTTTTATCCACATAGCATGTTCAGTTTGTTTGTGAGAGGCATACATAAGACAAGTATCGAAAAAAATGGATCAAAGAAGTTGAATCAAATTTTGTGTAAAAAATGAATTTAAGTGCTTAAAAACAGTTGAAATGTTGACACTGACATACATGATGTAGTGCATCAAGAGTTCTTACCAAAAGGTTGTACGGCAAACAAGGAGTATTGCCTTGAAGTTATGCGCCGTTTGCGTGAAGCAATACGAAAAAAACGCCCGGAATGTGGAAAAAAGTTCATGGCTTTTACTTCATGATAATGCACCTACTGCTCACTCATCATTGCTTGTAAGAGATTATTTGGCCAAAAACAGTACCGTTATCATGCCTCAGCCACCGTATTCACCAAATTTGGCCCCTGCCACGTTTTCCTGTTCTCATGAAAGGATGGCATTCTGCGACGAAAAAACCGAATCGCTGCGAGAGCTCAAGGACATACCAAAAAGTGCATATCAGAACTGCTTCGAGGGTTGGAAAAAACGCTGGCACAAGTGTGTTATATCTGAGCGGAACTACTTTGAAGGAGATAAAATAGAAATTGATGAATAAATAAATATTTTTTGACAAAAATGACAATTCACACCTCGTATACAATAAGACCTTTCTGATCATCATTTCTGACTTACACACCGTTTGCGCCGACTCGCCGCTATTCGATCATGACCGCTTTCGTATGGCTTTTCATCACCGGTAAACAATCCCTTTAGAAACGTGTTGATTTTATTGCGATTCAGCAGCGATTTACAGACGCAAATTCGGTTCATGAGGTCCTTTTTACTTTAAATCGTGCGGCGACCATATACAAAGCTTCTTTTTTGTACCTAGCCTCATTCAAGCGATTTCAAATCACTTTTTGAGCAATGATTAGTTGCTGGGCGACACATTTTCGACAATTGGTCTTCGGGGCGTAGTGCACCTTTAACATCAAAATTCCCGGAACAAAATCGTCGAATCCTAAATTGCGCATTATTGATTGGTTATAGTGTCAAGATCATAAATATTAGCTATTTTTTAACCGATTGGTTTGCGTTTCCAACTTCTTTTTCTCTTTTCTTTACTAGTGCCCATCTTTAATGGGCGTTCAAACTTAGGTATACTGGGTTATGCAATCGCCAAATTGTTGAGTACGAGATCTTGTTTTTTACGCCATCTAGCGTAACTCGATTGCTCTTATGTAACCATAGCCATCTATAGGAAAAATACTGAACTGAACTTAGCGGAATGTATTTTGTGAGATCTGTATACGAACATCGACTTAGTACACTGCTTCAGCACTTGCGCTGGATAAGCCATGTTGTGAGATTGGGCAAAATGTTCTAACACAAAAACGAGCCGCCAGTAGTGGGAGGCCCAGAACTCTATTAGAACCATAGGATTTCTGTGACATCACCATAAGTTGGTATGACGAAATGAAGAAGAAGGGCTGAACACAGAAGCATTGGGAAATCATTTTATATTGGGCACATAATAGATAATAATTTATATTGAGTGCGACATTTAAGTAAGTATGTTGATCTGAGATCATCAAATCAGACTACATTGTACCAAAACGAATTTCCCAATAATTTTCACAGTTTCAAGTTCTAGTCGTTTCAACATAAGCTGACCGAAACCAAATGAAAAACAATTGAACTGGTCATCTGGATATTTTTGAAAACTCCGAGCTACAATTTCCGATCAAAAAAATCCACTTTTTGGTTTGAAATTGGAGTACCCTAACGAACCAGTATTCAAAATTTCCTGGAACGGCAAAAGGTTAGGTTTTATCGCAGAGTGTAACGTCAGTTAAATTCTGACCAATTCTTTTTCTCGTACATTTAAATTCCGTCATCCTTAAAATTGCATCCCAAGCCTCCACTCGTATCTGTCTACTCGATTGAAGCAA
>JAHXMU010000132.1:307536-332171 GCA_019455685.1 Philornis downsi | reverse complement strand
CAGCAACAACATCACTGGAAATGAACAATAAAATAAACTTTTAAATTAAGTTGTCTAATCAAATTACAATTGCTGCATTGCTGTTTGCTATCTAGCAACATTTTGTAAATACGTAAAAGTTTTACAAATCGTTCCAGTAGTGTTGTGGTTGACTGACGATGCAGCCAACCATCTACCCCAGCCCCTGGCTCATGGATCATCACATCCACCCCGCTATAAATTCTTGATGTTGCTGAGATGTTGATCTCTTTTTAGTTCGACAAATTTTATGTTGGCCAAAAGTTGCACGTTCATTAGTTCACAGTTGATGCAAAACAAAAGGCAAAAATAACGAAAGAAAACAACAACCTGCCACAACAGCATTGAACTAATTAAAGAATAACCAAAATAATCGTAAATAGTAGTAATTTTTGCAACAGCAACAGCAACGGCAACGGCAACTGTAAAAGCAGAACAACACAAGACAATAACTCGTAAACTGCAGTCAGCCAAACGAACCGAAAACTTCGGAAAACGGAAATGAACAACTTTGAAAATTTACTTTACGCAACTTTGCGCCTTATCAAATGCTTCCTGTTGCCGCTGACCCCTGGCGCAAAAACTAAAACTTAACATGAAAATATTTTGACTATAGAAAAATAGTTTATAAAAAAAAATTAGTTGTTGGCGAGGGTGGCGGTGAAGACGGTGTTGACGGTGTTGATGTTGGCGTTGGCGTTGGTGCTGTCTGTTGATAGGTGAACAATATAAGAAAAATGATATAATTTCAACAACGGACTATGAATAAAACTGCAACTGCAACAAATTTTAAGCAACAATACTGCATAGATTATTCATATTTTGGAGTAAAAATTAAATCAATACTCTGATAACATAAAGTGTAGTAAATATGAAATCCATTATTTTTGCATATCATTGAAGGTTTTATTTAGCACAGTTAGAATGATGTGATCAAAGTCGAAAATGCACCCTTCTTTCGATAACTTCTCGTCATTTTGAGGTTAATTCCATTATGACTCTCTCAAGTGCTTGATGGCAAAAAAAAATAGAACAGTCGATTTTCACAAACTTGTCTTTTCGTCAGCAAAATCATTTGTCATAAGCAAGAATAGGTGGTAGTTCATACCAATCATCCTACGAGTTACAGGGAAAAACTGTGGGTGGTAGCAGAAGGGGTAAGAAAATCCTGCCCATCTTCAGTCTCACATTCCATTTTAGAAATCGGCCAAAGTGTACCAAAAATTGACTGAATTTATTACAACTGCATAGAAGATATGAACCAAGGAATATGTGAATTAGAATTTCGCTGATTCTGCCAAGTCATTAGCGATATGTGAGGCTTCACGTTTTCTTGATGGAAGCAATTCCCTCCCTATAGGCTAAAAGTGCCCGCTTCAAGGCATTTGCTTCCTTCAATTGGCTAAAATGTTGATTATGCAAAACAGTACAAATCCGTAGAGAAATAAGTTCATACTAGACGATTCTCTGCCAATCCCACCAAACACACAGCAAAACCTTGCTAACTTTTAACCAGTCACCTCTGCTCGACGACCGTATTCACTTGACATTGTCGTAAATGATCCGCTTTTCACCAACAGCCACAATTCGCTTCAGAAATGGGTCGATTTTGTGTGCGAATCAGCATCGATTCGCAGATGATAACTCAGTCCGTGAGGTTTTTTATTGCATTAACGGGTGTCACTCATACTTTGAGCTACTTTTTGTATCCAGCCTTATTCAAATGGCTTCAAACGACTGTATTGCTCAGTGTTTTTAGCTGCTTGGCAATCGAAACAGTGCTTACATGACAGTCGGCCTTAACAACGTACATAATTTTGTCCATAGTTTTCAGGAATTCGCCTTCCGTAATATCGAATTTATCAGAACGACATCTACAAAGCCAAAATATGCCACGACTGACCATTATAGTATCAGTACCGTATTATCCATACTTTTAACTGCCTGTCTTGCATTTTCGCCTTTATCTTAGAAAAGGTGTAGCAGTCATTTCAAAATTGAAAAAAAAATAAGAAGAAAAATTTCTCATCCCTGGCAAAAAAATTTAAGGTGCTATTGCATTTTTAAAGCTGGTAACAATTGTAATGTTCAATCATATTGACATTCTATGCTTCAAGTATTAGGGTAGTGGTTTTCTGACAGCTTTCTTGGCAGGAAAAACTTCATGTTAAAGGATGTCCCAACGAGAACGCAAGATTTAAATTTGGCGCCATTCGAAGTGTCACTGTTTGACATTTGAACAATTGTTATTGTTTGCTAGTAGAAGGTACGAGGTTAGCAACAATGGAGCCCCACACGAATGAACAACGCATTCTCATTGTGAAATTGTTTTACCAAAATGGTGAAAGTTTTGCGGCTACAGTTCAATTTGGGGTCACAATAATGCTCCAAAAGAGTCAACTGTAAAGAGATTAATGGTTAAATTTACCAAAACTGGGTCTGTTAGTGATGTAAAGACAACAACGCGGCTTCGACCAGGCCGATCGACCGAAAATGTCACAGCTGTACGTGATGATGTTGCTCAAACTCCATCCACCTGAATTCAAGACCGAGCTCAGCAAATAGGTGTCTCGAAATCCACTATGCAGCGAATTTTGACGAAAGATTTGCATCTTCATGCATACAAAGTTCAATTGACTCAGGAACTGAAGCCAGCTGGCCATGGATAGCGAAGGGAGTTCGTTAATTTTGTATTGGAGAGACAACATGAAAATGCTGATTTTGCCGATAAAGTCATCTTCAGTGACGAGGCCTATTTCCATCTTAATGCCTTCGTCAATAGGCAGAATTGTCGCATTTGGGGTGAGGAAAATCCTCGAGTGATCCACGAGAAGCAAGTGCATCCTCAACGTGTTACTGTATGGTGTGGAGTTTGGGCTGGAGCAATCATTGGACCTTTTTTATATGAAAATGAGGCATGTCAAGCGCAAACAGTCAATGGTGTTCGGTATCGTGAAATGATAACCAGTTTTTTCGTGCCTAGAATTGAAGAAATGAATGTGGAGGGCATGTGGTTTCAACAAGACGGCGCCACATGTCATATTGCCAGAGAAACAATTCAATTGATGCATCAGTCATTTCCCGGTCGTGTTATTTGCGTTTTGGAAACCAGAATTGGCCGCCTAGATCGTGCGATTTAACACCTTTAGACTTTTTTCTTTGGGGTTTTTTGAAGTCGATGGCTTACGCGAATAAGCCGACGACGACTCAAGTCTTAAAAGAGGAAATTGGACGCTGCATTAATGAAATATCGCAGCATTTATGCAAAACGGTCATTGAAAATTTCATTAAAAGATCGCGTGTGCCATCGGCGGCCATCTGCCCGATGAGTTGTTCCATACATAACTTCATTCTGTCTACTTTACGATATAATAAAGTTTTATGAATTTTTTTTAAATACCTGTGTTTTATTTAAAATTTAAATCTTGCGTTCTTGTTGGAAAACCCTTTATAATTTAGCAAGCGGGCTTTTAGTAAACTAAGTTCTATGAATAAAAGTGATCAGCATTGTTGTTCGCTTTAGGAAGTCTCATGTAAAAATTACCTGGGTTTAGAAAAATTAATCATTTATCTAAGCTTTCTAAATAGAAAACAATAGGTTATAAGTGGGTTATAATAACCTCTAATTTTGCTCCTTTTATTGTACGCCAACTTACGGCATTCATTAGCGTTTTACCACACCTCTTCACGCATTACGCACACTTTGTTCTCCAACACAAAAGAACGTTGGATGAAGGTATTTGTAAGTAAGTTCACTTAACTCAAAATTTCTATTAGTATGTAGGAGTGAATTAATACGCCAACAGAAATAATCCGCTTATTGATATAGAACGCACTCAATTGTGCCTTTCTCTTCATACAATTGATTACTTCACATAACTTTTATAAGGCTTCCAAAGAGTTATTTACTCATAAAGCTAATGTATTCAAGCGAAATTTCAAACCACAAGTTCTTTAAAAATGAAGGAATTTTTGCTAAAGAAAGCTAAAGTATTGCCAAAGAAAATAATTCGTTCATAAAATTAAGCAAATGCGCAAATATCCTCTAAGGAATCTGTGTTCGCAAAAGCAGCAGCGAAGGTTATAAACTGGAATGACAATTTATGGAATGACAAGCAAAAGACCATTCAACTTCTTGCTCTTCTCTTATATTTCACAATGCAACGACATATGTTGTGACCTATACGAGACTGTGAAAATGTAGCTTCACTTAAACCACTTTATCATCCCTACTGTTTGCCAACTTTATAAAATCCACTCAAAAACTGTTTAATTTTGTAATATGTTGAATTCTGGACTTACTAAGAATTATCGTCATTAAAATGCATATGCTCGCTCACATTTCATCTGGACAAATACATCACCCGAGTGATAACCAAGACAAAATTTACTCCCAACTAATTACAAGTTCCAACAGCTTCTTATGTGCTGCATGGACTACTTTCATGACGCATGGAGAAAAACAAGAAGAACAAGAAGAGGAAAAAAACAGCAACATTTTCTGAAATTACTTAAGAACTTTCTTCTTAAGTTTCACAACAAAACCACTCCACATCCCAACGACCACCATAGCCAAACACTGGCACGTACTCATTCCGGTTATAAAATGACTTGGCACAAACATTGGTTAGATGCCGCACAATGGGGGAAATAATAGTTGAATATTTAAATATTTGGATATTTAGTTGGTGCTGCGACCGCGACAGATAGCGGATACTGACTGACTTGTTTTTAGAAAGCAAAATAAAAGCTATCTGCAATTAAAGCAGCATCCGAACAAAAGCGACAGAAACAGATTTTTTGGACTGAAAACGCCTACTTGATCAATATGTTTCTGTGGCAGGAAGGTAAATGTTCTATAGATAGGCTGTCTTGCAAACGCCTAGGATACTCCCTGAATTCTTGAAGAGCACATACTGCAGCAATCGAGAAAAAGCGATGACGAACATAAACATATGACAGACGATATGGAAATTAGATAAATTGGCTAACGGCTTTGCATTATGTTAAGCTAATGTCGTAGTTGTCTCCGCCTCCAAAGATCGCAACAGATGGAGATACAGATGTCTGACCAAACTCTGAGAACGAATTCGCATAAAAATCCGCGTCAACCCTAGCGAGGACCTTACAGGTAAATATAAAGATCCTCGGAGTTATTTAAAAACAACTGCATAACGAACAGAACAGTAGCTTCTTAAAGTTGGGACTCAACGAGGATAAGGACAAGAAAGAAAATACGAGGAATAGAGAAAATATTCAAGCCTAAACCATTTTATGAGCAGCTCGAAATTTGTACGATTGTACAACACCCCGAGCTACCGAAAACGTACGTCAAGCCATGAAAAGATTATTTAGGAGGTGAACGATAAAACAAAGCAAGAAATCCAGCAGGAAGCCGAGCAGATGGAGAAAATTACTTTACATAGCTCTCCCCTGGCTCCGGCATGGGAAGTTTTCGGAAAGTTTTCGAAGAGGTCACCAAAAATCCGTTAGAAGAACCAGGCTTTTGAAATACTGTCGCAGCTTGGTGTGACGAATTGGAGGAGAAGCGCAGAAGATCGAAGCGCTTGGAATTATTTTCTACGGGCGGCGTATAACAGATATGTAAGTATGTCTATTTCAGCCGCCACCTAAGAAGAAGAAGAACTCTCCCCGCCAAGACTTCACAATTAAGATGAGACGCTCAGGCACTCCAATAATGCGAGGCAGTCCATCGTACGATCATGCAAACCCGAACGAGGCACAGGAAAATCAATATGGACATAAAACTTAGGACATATGGAAATAAAGACTGGAACTGAAAAAACTTCTCGATGTAGTTAGGAATTGTAGAAGAACCTGAAGGAAAAATAAGCGAACTAAGTACTGTCTTATAATTTGGAAAAACCTAAAAGGAGTCATGACATGGCTACGCCCACCACCACTCATAGAAAATACATCGTTTCATCCCCTGCAGAAGCAAACGCCAAGAAAAAGCTAAAGAAAAGAGTGCCCGAAAAACGACACGACAAAATGGTAAAGGATCGAAAGAAAGGTCAGAGGGAACTCGCAGCATCAATCTTAAGAAGCATTCTGAGACGGCAATGGCGACTCAGATGACAGTAAAATATCAGCAGACAAGGTTGGACCCAAAACTTACATATTCATTTCATATCTTTTGCTGTAGGACAGATTTAAAGTACACGAGGACCTTTGATGGAAGTTGCCTACAGCTTAAAATAACAGCGTCAAAAAGATGGTAAAGAAATTTATGTCTGCGCAAATAACAGCATCCCTGCGTATAACTTGCCGTACCGTAGCGACAACCGCAATGATGGTATTAGCAGATATGATCTTAATAGATTTACTTGCAAGGAACTGAAGATATCTGGGGATGATTTGATTCTACTCAGCATTCAGATTTGGCATGATCAAAGGAGCAATATGAAGTAAAGGAGATGGACAGGAAGATTTATACTGACCTTTAGGAAATAATTGGAGCGACCGTGTGGAAAGTTGGTAGGCTCAATATTGGTTGATAACATAGCATATATTATAACCACAAACGAGAAAAACTGGACACCGGTGGCGAGATGCACCGAGTATATCTTAAGGTGTAATAAGATTGCTATTGACACTGCAGAATTTGAAGCTGCGCAGAATATAGCGCAAGGAGGTCAAATGGGGAACCACCTTGAAATAATGTAAAACCAGTTCCGCTAACGAACATTTCACAGCAAAAAATTTACGGGATTTTTAGTCAGGATACCGTAAATGCATTTTCCTTAGTATTTTAATGGCAATTTTAATTTAAGATATGCGGCTTATCAGGCCACTGCATCCGAACGTAGTGTTGAGGCTGCCAACAACCAGCAGACTGGTCAGTTGAGTTTCAGTAACGCAAGTGACTTACTGGCCTAAAGCGCATCGGTGTTAGAATTTCATTTAGGTTTCTCAACTAGTCGCCTTCTCACTTTAGCTACCATGGATGTCTAATGGCATTAGCAGCGAATACTTATCCGAAGGCCGGAAGTCGTGAGCTGCTTGGGAAATTCTGCAGAGGGATCTGGTTACCCCCAAGTGAATAATAATCAGACAGCTCAAAATAGAAATTTCTCCATTCCCATTCTCATTAAAGCTGCAGTTAACACGACTGGTACCATCTTTAATAAAATCTATATATTACTCGCATATACAGATGACATAGACGTTATTGCCAACAAAAAAAGCGAGATGTTACTGTAGTCTTCTCAAGCATCGAGAAGGAAGCAGCGAAAATGGGTCTGGTGATAAACGAGGACAAAACAAAGTTATTGGTTTCAACGAGCAAAGAGTCTACTCGATTGGAACGCTGTGTGAACGTTGACAACTATAATTTTGGAGTGGTGGAGGAATTCATCTACCTCGATTACGCTGTAAACAAAATGAATGATGTTAGCATGGAGATAAAGAGGGAAGTATTGCTTGCTAACAAATGTTACTATGGGTTAAGCAAGCGATTCAATGGTAAAACCCTCTCTCGACAAACAAAAATCCTACTGTACCAGATGTTGGTTTTACCTGTCTTGTCTGGGTTATGACGCAAGCGGATGAATCATTACTGGCAGTTTTCGAGAGAAAAATACTCTGGAAAATATGTAGACCCATCATCGTTAACGGAGAGTATCGGTATCACATAAACAATGAGCTGTATGAGGTATATGCCGATATCGACGTTGTCAAACGCATTAATATACAGCGATTGCGTTGGCTGGGCCATGTTGTGCGGATGAACCCGGAAAGTTTTCGACAGAGAAAGGCGAGGGCGGCGCAGAAGAGAGCAACCAAAACTCCGTTGGAAAGACCAGGCTTTGGAAATACTGTCGAAACTTGGTGTGACGAATTAAAGAAGGAGCGCAGGAGATCGCAGCGCTTGGAATTATTTTCTATGGGCAGTCGCCACTTAAGAGGATCGTAAATGCATAAACATATTTCTGCCTTAATTGCAAAAAAGGAAAATCAAAATATTTGAATACTATAATATTTTAATGCTTGAAAATTTTAATATTCACATCTGGACATATTTGAATACTTCGTATTTTTCAACCCTTCTATCATGGTATGACATGCCATTCCACCCACTGTGCCTTGTGTGAATGTGTTGGTGCAGCTGGAAAAAAGTATCTGACACATCTTGACAACGTGACAAGATGTGAATATGAGAATAGTATTTATCTAAAACTATATGACAGTTTATCAGCCACTTGAAGCTTCATGCAGCAAGACGATTCTAAGCGAGTGCTGGAGATGCGATGGCAAGAAATGCCACTACAACTTACTTCTTGTGGAATTAAGACAGCTAAAAAAAGAAAAAAAAAAGTTTTGCATTGCTTTTTCACTTGACAACTGCTTTTATATTTTAGCTCTTTTTTCAACATCCTCGTAAAAGAGTTCTTGTCATGTCTTTTTTTTCTTTTGCTTTCTCTTTGGCATCATGTAATGCTAAACCATGCATGATTATATACATATTTAAAGTTTCGTTCTGGATTTTTTTTTTTTTTTTTGGTTTTTGCCTTATCTTAGTTCTTTTGCCATTTGTAGGATTCGGTGCGTAAACCATTTTACCAAGTTGCGGTTATCACACAAGAACGAATGACGTTAGCTGTTGTCTAATTAGAAAATTCCACACAGATGTGAGAGTTCTGTGAAAGTTTTGTACTTTTTTTCCTATTCTTCCATGTCTAAAGAAGAAATACAAGTGAATTTATGAAACGAACTGAAAGATTATGACGTTGCCTTGCATTTGTACTCTTTTCGCTGGAAGATGATTTGGTTTGTGTTAAAAATTGTTATTTTGTAATTTGTCAGAGATTTTGGAATAAGAAGCACAAGATATTTCTATGTAATGTGCTGACGTTTCATGGCCAGTTAGCAGTTTTATAAAGAAATTATGCTTAATTTGATAACTTTTAATCCTATTATCACTGGGCATCATACAGAGTTTTTTTCAATACTGCTAATTGGCATTGAAACCTCACGCTTCATAGTGGCAAATTATGATTAAAAGTAAAAATTGGTGTATAGGTCCTATCTAAGCATTTTTCGTGGCAAGCGATTGTTTCTTGCATCCTTCTTCTCCGCCTCGTCATAGTAAAGAATTTCTTATTTCAATACTTTAGTGGCGCCCATCATTCTCGCTCATTTCCACGGAACCCAGCCAATGTAACCGCAATAGTTTGATGATTTTAAGTACCTATACATCAAATGCTGTCGTATACATTCCGTCAAAAAAAGTACTAATAGTTGATCAATGAAGGAAAAAATATTTAAATTTATGATATCTGCTTCAAAATAGTGTCCTTTCAAAATATGTTATTTGCTTATGCCAACAAATAATCGACAAAATCATTAACTCATTTTTAGAAGCATTTTCCGAGAAAGCCCTCATTCAGTTCTAGACGTGAATTCTCTTTAATGCGCTTCGTCGATGTGCTTCAAATGAGTACTTTGAGTTTTGGAGAGAAAAACCTCAGTCAGTGCCATATCAAATGAATACGGTGGTTGTTTGATGACATTTTAGAAGTTTTTTTTCCAAACATTCCACTATGACAGTCCTTCGGGATGGTGCGTTGTCATGCAAAGAAAAACAGTCGGCATTACCCTGAGATTGGAACGTAATTTTGGCACCATACTGATGCGTGTTGACTGGTTTACATGTCAAACTTGTATGTCTCACTATCACCTATCAAAAAAGTGCATCCATGGAAGCAGAAATTCACCACAATTTTGAAACAAAGTGATGAAAATTTTCGTAACCACCAATGAATTCAACATAAGCTTGTAGTTAGGAAGTAATTTTTTAAGGTTTGTCTCACATTTTCATGAGGGCTATTATACAGGCTGGCACACTAATTGCACTACAATAAGGAATTCAAATTAATTTTTTTTGTAATCAATGTACGAAGTGTGTTCAGAAAAAAAAGGCGGATACGTAAACAAGCAAAACTGTCGTATCTGCAGGAATGAACAACCACATGCCATACATGAATTACCGATGCATCCCGAAAAAACGACAGTCTGGTATGGTTTATGGACTGGTGGCATTATCGGTGCATTTTTCTTCGAAGACGACCGTGGAAGAAACGTTACCGTCAACGGCGAACGGTGTTGAGCCATGATACGCGATTTTTTTTTACCCCAATTGGCTGAGTGGAACTTGGTTGACATGTGGTTTCATCAAGACGGTGCAACATGCCACACTGCTCGTAAAAGAATAGATATGTTGAGGGATGAATTTGACGAGCTGTTTATCTCCCGATTTATCACTGCGAATTGGCCCCCAAGATCTTATTTCTTGTAGGGTTATGTCAAGTCGTTAGTCTATGTGGACGAGCCGAACACTATTGAAGCCTCACAGGATAACATAACACGCGTTATTCGTGGAATACAGGCCGAAATGCTCGAAAAGGTGACGAAAAATTGGACCTTCCGAATGGGCATTTCGAGACAGAGCCGCGGACGACATTTACATGAAATTATCTATAAAAATTAAACGGCAAAGACCAATTTATCGATTCCAATAAAAAATTTTAATATATGAGGCAAATTTGAGTGTTTTATTCGCTTTAAAGAAGAACTACGATTAAAATACATCCTAAAAATATCCTGTATTATCTTCCATCGAATTGTACTTTACAATAATATATTAGTTCCAAATAAATTTCAAAATTTGCCTATTTTCAATCTAAAATCGCAAATTGAGAAAACTTGCCACAACATTCTGAGAAAACTTAACTTACATCATTTATGGTAGTTATCATCCAACTAGTCAGCTGGCCAGCCGACAGACAGACGGACATGGCTCAAACGCCTCACAAAGTCGTGAAGCAAATTTCATCTTAAGATACCCAGGGTCTAATTTGTCTCCACCAAAGCTTTAACTTGTTTTCATATCAAACAATGCATACCCAGTTCGTATGGGAGAAGTTATAAAAATTTACAGAGCAAGAATTTCAATTATGTACTGTCAATTTTGACAACAACGAAGAAAGATGTAATTTCTCAATGTCGCAGCTTTTAACAAGCCAATCTTCAGGAAAAAACTTGGATAAGAGCAAGTGATCCCACCTCTTCATGACTTTAGTGAAACTTAATCGCATATAATCCGCTACAATATTCAAAGGCAAAGTTCAACCACTACAACTTCCTCCAACACTTGCAAGCCCAGAAAGTTAACAACTATGCTCAATAGACTGGAATTGAGAATTGAAGAAGAGATTTTTCTTATCTATCATTAATAAGGGAGACCACGTCTCACCAGATAATCTGAAATTGATTCACTGCACATGCAATGGAGGAAGCTCGATTATAAAACACCTGGACAAACTATTTAACATGCGTGGCAACTCCGCTTGCCAGCCCAGAATTGTCGAAAAAATGAACAATTAATTTAAAAAAAAAAAAACGGGTATTGGGAATTGGGGAAAAGTTTATTATTTTTCATCATGATTAAAGAAGATCCCGCTTCAGAGGATAATATCAAAGTGTTACACTACAGGTGCAAATGAGAATGAGCGAATCTATCCCACCGATTCTAGTCATATGCTTACTTTAATTGACTTGTCTTAGGCGAGTCATCGTACTATTTAAAATCTCATCTAGTATGGAACAGCCCTATGACACACTTGCTTCACAGTAGACTTCATATGATAGAACTAATTTCTTTACATCCCAGAAACGGGATGAAGGAGAGTTGCCCACATTCATTGAGCATTCCATCCTTTAAACTCAATGATAGTTTGAGACTTCAGTATGGAAAGTTTTTTCCTTTGCTAATGTCGTCTTATAAAGGCTGATATATTGCATTGAGAAATATTGGTAATAGTCGTATTTTTCCAACTTAGAAAATTGGTTAAAGAATCTCAGAGGATGCATTGAGAAATATTAGGTGCACAACTTAGTTCCCGCTGTTTGCCAATGGATGGCGCCATCTGTAAGTGTTAGTCGATTCTGTCATAACCTAAACGTCATAAGTCAAACTTTGGCATATTGTTAACATAACGCCTCGAAACAATAGTAATTTTCTTTTAACGTCATATTCTTTTGATTGTGTGAATATTTATGAATTTGTGCCAAATAATCGTCATATGCACGAGGTATTGATTTTCTTCTTTCCATCGAAGAAAACGGCGGCTGAAGCTCATCGAGAGCTTGAAAACTTTCACGGAGATGATGTTTTAAGTGATACAACGGAGTAAGATTGCTTCCGTCGCTTTAAAGATGGTGATTTTGATGTCGACAACCATTTGCGTGAAAGAAGACGCAAAACCTTCTGAAACACTGAATTAACGGCATTGCTTGATGGGGATCCGTGTCAACTACAGGTAGAGCATGTTTCAATATTTGGAGTTACCCGTCAAGCTATTTCCAAGCCATTGCATGCATTGAGAATAATTCAAAGTCAAGGAACTTGGGTTTCTCATAAGTTGAAGCCAAGGGACGTTGAACGTCGTTTATTCGCCTGTGAACAACTGCTTCAGCGACAACAAAGGAAGGGTTTTCTCCATCGTATTGTTACGGGTGATGAAAAATGGATTCATTCCGGCAATTCAAAGGAAAGAAACCCAGGGAGTCTACCCGGTCATGCTTTTATGTCGCCGGCTCAGCCGATTATTCACGCTGCAAATGGTTATGCTCTGTATTTGATGGGACCAGGTCGATGTTATTTATTACGAACTATTGAATCCAAGCGAAAACATCATTGGAGATCAGTATCGACTTCAATTAATGCGACTGAGCTGAGCTCTGCGCGAGAAACGCCCACAGTATGCGGAGAGGCTCGTATAAGTGATTCTTTGGCATGACAACGCTCAGCCCTACGTGGGCAAGCCCGTTGAAACCTACCCGGAAACGTTGAAATTCGAAGCCTTACCCCATCCCGCATATTATTCAGATATTGCCGTCCAATTATCACTTGTTCCGTTTGATGATACATGGTCTGGCTGACCATCAGTTTCACTAATATGACGATATCAAGAAGTGGCTACATTCGTGGATAGCTTCGAAAGACGAACAGTTTTACTGTGACGGAATTCTAGCTTTGCTAGAAAGATGAGAAAAAGTAGTATCTAGCGATGGGCAATAGTTTCAGTGAATCACTTGTGAACATGTTTTTATAATAAAATTGCATTTAAAAAAAAAGCAACAACGAGCACTTATTTCCTAATATAAACAACTACCACCATCCCTCTTTACATAAGTGAGAATTGAATGGCTTTTGGCAATCACATAACTTAGTGTAACCAACTCCATCACTCTCTACGTTACGTCGCAGAAATTCCTGCATAAATGGTTTGTCTGGGCAACTACCTTTCTGTAAGCCTTGGGCTTATCCCATAAAGGCTGCCAGATTTCATCCCAATAACTCTCGTTAGAAGCCTTCTGTATCTACTCATGGAGTATTGATATGATAGTGTCACTGTTTCTTTTCGAGAGTTTGTTGGCCTGCTCTTTTGTAGTACACGTTCATTGCCTGAGCATCTACAAAGTTATTTAGCGCTACCGCAGAGATATTTTCATCAGCTTACACGCAACCCCCATCTCCGTATTCTTAGTTTACTCTTTACGACATTAGAGAACTTTGCCCGGTTAGTTTTTCCTCTTATAGATTTCCGAAGCGATTGCTTTGGAGGTTTTTTTTGCGCTAATTCTAAACAATAATCATTTGTAGCTGGTAAACGAATTTTTGTCGAATACTGCCCAAATAGTTGCAGTATAAGATTTTCTGCTAGAAATAAGAGAGAGCTCAAAGAAATCTTTCCCTCTCAATAAATATATCCGTGCTTGGAATCTCAAATGTAGTCCGCACCCATTGCCTTATTCAGAGCATCCACATACAGAGCACCCATAGAGGTGATATAAATTCAACCAGCAGATTCTTCTTGGATTATTGAGGCAGCTACATTAGGTGGAATTTTTTAACAAAATTCAGTGGTCGTGAAAGGATTACTTGTCGAATATTGACCAATTAGTCACAGTACAAGATTTTGTTCTTACTGAACCTTTTACATACCCCAGGCCAAGTGCTTGGCATTAGCACATCATCCGTGAATAATAATAGGTAATCCAATTTTTGGTTTCAAAAATAAAGTTAAATAACACACATAGAGTTATGATTTCGATGAAACTTTTATTTCATTATGGATGCTTGGATCTTACCGTTATAAAATATTATATCATTTAAATGACCACCTCTGGATTGACTGCAGCAGTGGGCGTTATCTTAGCGATAACTTGACGAATGTTGGTTTTCGACTGCTTCAACGTTTGGAAATTATCCGCGTAAACACGATCTTTGACGTATACCCACAAAAAAAGTTTAACGACGTCAAATCGCATGATCTTGGTGGCCACTTAGCGTTGTCAAAACATGAAATTACACATCTCATGCAATAACGCCAAATTCGGTCATGTTTTGTGACTCGTGGCACCGTCTTGTTGAAACCACATAACGTCCAGTTCATAATCTTCAATAGCAAACTAATAAAAAAGCGGTTATCATACGGTCATAGCTCTCAGAGTCGAAATTTAGATTATCCGCCACACTTTCACTAACACTATTTTCGACAGTTCGTACATGGCGATGATGTACAGGCCAGACCACATCTGCAACGCTTCCAGTCTCTTTATATTTTTTCACAATCTTGCCAATTTCTTGGACATTAGGTCAATTATGACGACCATAATTATCCTGTAATGCTTGAAAAGTGCCGGCGTTTCAATCACCACTTTTGTAGTAAGTTTTGCCAGATCGGCGGTTTTGAAACCACTAAATGAATAACCCTTCACTATCTCTCCTAAGCATCGTCCCGCTCTGAAGTTCTCCATATCTATTAGCGGTGTTGTTCTCAAATGGGTTATATAGAAAGAGGTGATGTAAATGTGTTTTCCTTGACCCAGTTTCTGCTTGACGAAAACCAGAACTAGGAACAGGACCTGAAGTAAAAACAGAACAAATAATTGTAGTATGTGAGTGTAATTTCTCTAAGTATACATTCTAGAAAGATCATCATAACCGCTCCCAGAACATTCAAGTATGATATATGTAATCTCTTTCCCTCTTTATATGTGGGTGGGACTTTTCTAGAATTACGTTTACGACAATAAGTTATGTTTGTTCCTTTCACTCCTATTATATAGTTTATTGTTATCTCCTTTTCACTTGTTATGTATATAAGAACATTCTAGAATTAAGTCTATGATATACAACACTATTCTGTAAATACGTTTGTCTTTGTTGCACCCATTATGTAAATATGTGTTCTCTCTGAAATATTGTAGTATTTTCTAGAATAAGTAATTTTAGTATAAATAGAGCAACTCAAAAACTCAAAAACGTACAGAGCAATTAATAAAGTTGACGTTGATATGGAAATACGCTCCACGATACCAAATAATGAACCTTCTTCGTTTTATATATCGATATTCCATCACTTGAATAATGTAGCAGCTAAATAGGAAGTAAGTTAGTAGTAATTGCACTGGAATCATTTAAGCTCATCATTCCAGGAAGCTGCCTGGATCTAAAACTTTCTCTGCTACTAGGATTTGCAAATTATCCTCAGCAACTCGTAAACGCCTTAAATTAATCTGCACAACCTTCAGTATCATTGCCGTCTTCGGTGGTAGAGACTCCTCAAATTGCATTTGGTCTGCCACCTAGATTTCATTATCCATTTGAGGTAGAAAAATTCCTGCAGAGAATCATTTAAACCATACATACTCGTATATACCAAAACGTGCTGCCCAAACAAAACCAGAGTACACAACCTACTTATGAAATAAACCACTTTATATTTGCTGCAAACTGTACGCAATCTCTCCTATATGGGCACTTTACATTTCTCTTACTCGCCTCGGTTGGCTGATAACCTGGACATTACCTGTAATCATCATCTTTGTTGTTGTTGTCTCGGCAACAATAAAAATACCGCATTATCACTGCACATTCCTGGCGTTCATTGTTTGTTGTTCCTGCTATTACTCGTACCTACCATACCATGTAATTCCTCTCCAATTATTCTTGTACGTTTTCAGTATTATTATTTTTCTTTTTTTCGTTTTTTGCTCTCCCCTTCCTTTTTGCATAAATTGTAAATAACCGAGGATGGACGGATGTAATGAGCTTAAGTGGTTCGGTTTTAGTTCATCTTTTCAACTGTAACAACAAAAACCCCTCCTTGTAATAATACGATATACAATAAAACATTGTAACCATAATAACTGTGGCAACAAGAACAATGACAACAAGGATTAAGGACCGACTTTGCAGTTGACTATTGAAGTGTACTGGTACAGTTGAATTCAAAAGATATTTCAATTGAATTACAACGCAAATAGAGCTATAAAGCCTGAAGAGCTATAAAGTCTGAACATAATAATTGTGAATTTGTAAATCGTTTTAATACAGATGTCTGTGTTGATAACAGAATATTTTTATTTTCTCAAAAATTACTACTTATCAATGCAGGAGTTGAATGACAACACGAGAGAGATTTAAAATTGACCGAAATGTATCAAGGCAAAAGAATGATGTTTAATATGGTATTAACCAGGCTCCGTCATTGAAATGAGATCAAACCCAAAAATAATTTTAATTATTAATTTTAATTCTAACCTCCGAATCTTTACATCTTTTTACTCCAAACAAGGATTTAGGTAGGGCGACAGTCTATCGTGCGACCTCTTTAACATACTGTTGGAGATAACTATGAGAAAAGCTGCAGTTAACACGACTGGTCCATCTTTAACAAAAACCATTTTGTACTCACATATGCAGATAACATAGACGTTATTGCCAAAAAAAAAAAAACTGCGAGATGTTACTCTAGTCTTCTCAAGCATCGAGAAGGAGGCAGCGAAAATGGGTCTGGTAGTAAACGAGGACAAAACAAAGTTACTGATTTTAACGAACAAAGAGTCTACTCGTTTAGAACGCTGTGTGAACATTGACAACTATAATTTTGAAGTGGTCGAAGGATTCATCTACCTCGGTTCCGCTGAAAACAAAATGAATGATGTCAGCATGGAGATAAAGAGGAGAATATTATTTGCTAACAGATGTTACTATGGGGTAAGCAAGCGATTCAATGATAAAGTCCTCTCTCGACAAACAAAAATCCGACTGTACCAAACATTGGTTCCACCCGTCTTGTTATATGACGCTGAATCCTGGGATATGGCACAAGCGGATGAATCAGTACTGGCAGTTTTCGAGAGGAAAATACTACGGAAAATAAATGGACCCATCATCGTTAACGGAGAGTATCAACGTCGCAACGAACAATGAGTTGTATGAGCTATATTGAAATTGACGTGGTCAAACGCATTAACATGCAGCGATTGCGTTGGCTGGGTCATGTTGTGCGGATGGGCCCAAATGCTCTGGCACCGAAAGTTTTCGACAACGAACTCAATGGACGGCGCAGAAGGTGGCGACCAAAATTCCGTTAGAAAGACCAGGCTTTTGAAATACTATCGAAACTTGGTACGAAGAATTGGAGGAGAAACGAAGAAGATCGAAGCGCTTGGAATTATTTTGTGCGGGCGGCGTTTAATATATATAAGAATGTCTATTTCAGTCGCCACCGAAAAAGAAGAACATCCGTATCAAAATTATAAACAATCTACGATTCAAAATCACAGAATACAAATTATGTTGTAACTACAAATAGTTTTGATTCTGCTTCATACAGAAACGAAACGAAGTTAAAAACAATTATAATTCTAATTCAGTTTATGAGACGAAAATTCAGAAAATATAATACTTGAAGAATTATTGTCTTTTGCAATTTGATGTCATGTAATTTTCTCTGCAAATACACGAAATTACATAGGTTTTCAGCTCTAATTTATTTCTGAACTCTCCCTCCGAATTCTTTAATGGAAATATCCCTATAATGCAATAAAAATTATGTAGGATATTGTTTCTATTTCATATATCCGAAACGAAGTTAAAAATAATTATAATTCTAATTCAGTTTATGAAACGAAAACTCAGAAAATATAATAAGTTACTTGAAGAATTATTTTTTTCGCAATCTGATGTCATGCCATTTTCTCTGCGAATAAACTAAATTGAACAGGATTTCAGTTCTAATTTAGTTCTAAACTTTCCCTGCAAATTCTCGAATCAAAATATCTGTTTCAAGGCCGAATCAATCCAGCCTTTTAGTTTCATTTCAGATAAGAAATGGGTGAAAAAAAAAATGGTTGCTTCAATTGTGAATGAGAAACAAATTTATAATTTCTTAAACCAAAACGAAACTGAAGGTCCCTGCCATTAACCTATCGCACAATGTAATCACATGATGTAGAAACAATGTAACCATGCAACATAAAACAGAGGACTACCAGCAGATTTCGATTTAGTATTTTGTAGTTGAAATGTAATTTTTAACAAAAAACAATGTAATATTCCAAACAATATAAAAATAATATTCAAAACAGTGTAATTTATTTGTCTGTCACAACAATTGCACATGCCATTTTAATGTGACGGGAGGCAATTTTGTGTGAAATATTTTACATTTTAAACTTTGTGACGATGGCAGTCATGAATTGTCATAATCCAGTATTTAGTAATATTTCTATATATGTTATGTGTGCAACTAAGTTTCCGCTGTTTGTCAATAGATGGCGCTAGCTATAAGTTCTAGTCGATTCTGCCATAACCTAAACGTCATGAATCAAGCTCAGGCATATTGTTAACATACCGCCTCGATCCAAAAGTGATTTTCTTTTGACGTCATATTCTTTTGGTTGTGTCAATACGTATGATTTTGTGCCAAATAATTGTCATATGCGGGAAGAATTGATTTTCTTCTTTCAATCGAAGAAAACGGCGGCCGCAGCTCATCGATAGCTTTAGAACGTTTACGGAGATGCTACTTTAAATGAAACAACAGCAACGGAACAACAACGTTCCCTCGCTTTAAAGACGCTGATTTTGATGTTGAAGATCGTATGCGTGAAGGAAGAAGAAAAACCTTCGAAGACGCTGAATCGACGGCATTACTTGATTACTTGGGGATCCGTGTCGAAAGCATGTACCCATAGAGCTTGTTTTAGCATTAGGATTTACCTGCCAAACTGTTTCCAAGTTATTGCATGCGCTGGGAATGATTTCGCTTGTGAACAACAGCTTTAGGGACAAAAAAAGAAGAGATTTCTTCATCGTATTGTAACGGGTGATGAAAAATGGATTCATTACAACAATTCAAAGAAAAGAAAGTCATGAGGGTTGGCCGGTCATGCTTCTGCTTCGTCGACTCGGCTGAATATTTACGTTGCGAAGGTTATGTTCTGTATTTGGTGGGACCAGGTCGGTGTTATTTATTATGAGCTATTGAAACCATCACTGGAAATCGGTATCGACTTCAATTAATGCGATTGAGCTGAGCTCTGCATGAAAAATGCCCACAATACGCGGAGAAGCACGAAAATGTGATTCTTCGGCATGACAACGCTCGGTCTCAGGTGACCAAACTCGTTAAAACCTACCCGGAAACGGCGAAATGGGAAGTCTTACCCCATCCACCATATTCTCCAGATATTGCGCCGTCCGATTATCACTTGTTTCGTTTGATGGCACACGATCTGTCTGACCAGCAGTTCCATTAATATGACAACAGCAAGGAATGGCTAAATTCGTGGATAGACTCAAAAGGTGAACAGTTTTACCGAATTCCTTCGAGCTTTGCCAGAAAAATGGGGAAAAGTAGTAGCTATTGATTGGCAATAGTTTCAATGAATCATTTATAAACATGTTTTCATAACAAAATTGCATTAAAAAAAACAGCGAGAACTTCATTATTAATAATATATTGTATTTTTTTTTTTTGTTTTTAAGAAAATACTATTAAACAAGAAATTAATAAAGTAAAATTGTGAATTTCGTACACATTGCATCAGTCTACTGACCATCGTTTATAAGTTTCTATTGAATGAGAGAGTAAACTATGCTATCTAATCCAACTGAACCTCATCAATGTGGGTTTAGAACTAGTAAATCCACAACAGACCAAATATTCACACTTTGCCAATCCTAAAGAACACTCAAGCAGAATAGCTCGACAAATATCAAATTTTCCTTATTTGCCTTTGACGACCACCTTAGGTACGTCAAAAATTGTATATTCCATTTGTAACCACCGAGTGACAAATGAGCTTTATCGCTTAAGAAAATTTTATTCGACTGAAAGCCCACATTTGAATAATCACTTTTGTAGGAAGTTTTATCCATTTTTACGCGTTCTTCGGTTGTTAAACGATTCATAGTCGCAAATGGCAAATGGTCTTTCACTAAATAAATACCACTTAAAATGACAAGTATTTAATAGCTAACAGCCTTGCCAGACCGGCTGTTTAGTCACCACTAAATGGATAAACCTATATAATACCATTGTCAAATTTGATATTTCAGCTAAGCTTATAAATCTTTGTAGAATGACACTGACTGATATGAAGTCTTTAGTAAAAATACGTAAAAAAATTAGTAAGTCATTTTACACTAAACTACAACTATAGAGCGATCTCTTCAATGTACTTTTAGAAATGATTATGAGCAAAGCTGCAGAAAATTCGACCATATTTATTATATTATTTATATTTAATAAAAATCATACATACACTGACAATGTAGATATCATTGACAGAAAACTGCGAGATGTTACTGCAGTCTCCTAGCATTGCGAAGCAGTGAGCAGAAATGAATCTGATGGCTTATGAGGGCAAAATAAGTTATATCATATATTTTCCGTTTTTTTTTTCGAAGTCATTTCATTTTTCTTTCTTATTGCATGAATTGAGACGTTGTATGAGCAAATTCTTTTCAACAGCCTCGATAAAAACCAATTGAGCCGTAACCAATGCAAAGTGTACCGACACAATGCCAAACAATTTGCTGAGACAGAGTACACTTTTCATACATTATATAACATTACATGTAGATATGATCCTGTTTCAGTAAGATTAGCGCACGTTAAACCAAAATATAAGCTTAAAATTCAATTAAATCCAAACCAGAGTGCAAAGTCTATAACAAAACATAGGCCTATGTTGCCCATTTTGTACAGCGCTCGACAAAATTAAATCTTACACAATAAATGAAAATCTGGAATTTTTGCAAATAATAAACTAAAAAAATTAAAAAAATAATAAATTAAACTAAACTAAATAAATGGACCATCAACCATTTGTAATGAGAACAACATGATCCATGTCCAAAATGTTGATACGAGATTCGAATAAATTGTATAAACCTAGTTTAACTGCAGGCAAAAATTTGGCTTCGAAAAGCAATCAAACTTGGCTTAAACGAACAGCCTAAGCATGCGAATCTTCATAAAAAGTTATGCAATGCCGACTCTTTCCAAATCTGGGTTTTGTCAGCTGAACTTTCTATTATATATCCAGCGAATGTGTTGCCTTATACAGGGCGGCGTACGAATCGTGCTACAACCACAAAACATATTAACTTTTTTCCTGTGTAAATAATCGTCTTATTTATTTATTTATTTATTTATTTTTTTATTTGGCATTTATTGAAAGGAAAGAGGATTTGGATAGTGCACCCGTAAAATGATTTAATATCCTTTATTTCCACCCAAATTCTGTTTAAGTTTGGCCTCACTCCCCCTAGTGGATGGATCATTATGAGGTGGGTAAACATGTTTGCCAATCTGAAAGCATCGCACGAAGACCGTACCATCATCATTCCTTTCTTCAGATTAAAGATACAATCGCGTCTGTAGCGACTGGATTAAATAAACGACTCCTAGCAGTGCTAAATAAATTGCTGAGATGTCAAATTTCTAGTTTAACTTTTTATTTAAAATATATAATCACGCGTACGGAGATGCGGAACTTGCTAGTATTTTAATATGTTTTACTACATCAATGTCGACATGTACTTAAAGCAACTCACATAAGTTGTCTACCCACATATTCCCCACATCCTTTGTGTCCGTGACCAGATTTCCATTTCTATTTATGCCAAAGGTGAGCCTTGAATCATGACTTCATATTATCGTATTTATTATGCTGCACTTCTTAGCTTGTTGAACATGATTAATCCTTCCCACGTATTAAAAAATGAATTTATAAAATGAATTAAATTATGAACTATGAATTATGAATTAAAATGAATTTAAAATGAATTAAATTGTGAACTATGAATTATGAATTAAAATTAATTTTCAGGAAATTAGATCGAATTACATTTATTTAAATTATGTTGCCTCGAGTTAAAATTGCATTATATCAAATTACACTGAATTTGAATGTATCAAACAATTTGTAAATATTGTAAATTGTAAAAATTAAGTATTTATTTGCTTGTATAAAGGCTACTTCAAACAACCATGTAATTATAAAAATCCCTATTTCCATTACACCCATATGGCAACCCAGCGGAGCATACCAGCGATATACTCGCGCTCTTTTTCCGCCAGCCGCCAACCGGACTACTTCACCAGCAACTCTCAACATACGAATAAATTCCAAATAATGTAAGTTAACCGAAAATCCCATTTTCTTTTCATCTCTTCTTCCCCCTCGTAAGTATACACATCACACCAAGAACCTAAATTCTTTCACAAAACCTTCAATTCCTGAGTTCCAAATGAAATCTTTAGAACAAATCTGACAGATTTACACCCTAGCAGTTACATTTTACAAAACTTTTCTATAGCCGCAGAAATATCACATACAATATCGTACAAGAGGTAGAGAATTGTTTGCTTAAATAACAGCTCTGAAACTTGTCCTCTGTGCTGCAACGTTAAATGACTCTAAACTGCCTTCAAATAAATCAGTGAACAAGCAAACGAATAAATGAATGTTGGTTGATAGTCGAGTTTAACTGCAGTAAATGCTGTCAGAATTCACCGCTTATGGGCGTTTGCACAGAATCCTGAACCAGGCTAAATTTAATTGTTGTTACCGTTGTTGTTGTTGTTGTTGTTGTCGTATTCAAGATTCAGATTTTCATTTGTTGCTGTTTGCTTGAATTTCACTGCATTAATAAATGTTTTATTTGTTGTTGGGTTTTTTTTTTTCAGCATTATTATCAGGCTCCGAGGCACAAATATAATATAGAAAAAATTAGGGGGTGTGGGGTGGAAAGAGGACATAGAGCCAAAAGGGAACTAGAAAATGATAACAGGAAATCTATGCAGTTATTTATGAGGGGCCTCAGGTATGTGATACCCTAAAACTGGCCGTTAAGTACACACAAGTAAATAAATCAAATAAATCTAGGGGAACACAGGTTTTTATGCTTGGAGTTAGTTCGAGTACGATGGTTTTTAAATTTTCTATTTTACAAGATTTTTGATTCACATAAAAAACGGAAAAAGTCAAAATTTTGACACATTTTACATATTTCGTTCCCAGTATATGTATACATACATCAAAATTCGGGTAGTTCGGATACATCGTTCGGGTGCGATTTTCAAACGATATACTTTACAAAATTCCCGAACCACGTAAAAAAACTAACAAAAAATCCAAATTTTGACACATTTTACATACAGGGTGGCGCAATAGAACGTGCATATTTAAAAAATATATTAAAAAATAAATGCAAAAGGTATTGTTAAAATAAATCTAAGGCATTGTAGAGTAATAAATGGAGTTTATTTTTTTTTTAAATAACATCATCTAAATGGTGACCCTCTCTATGACGGCACTCCTCTAACCGCAAACGAAATTTATTGAAAACTTTCTTCAGTAATACTGGTGTAATGGCTGCCATTTCACCACGGATATTCTCCTTGAGCTGAACGATGTTTCTTGGATTATAACTGTAGACTTTGTGTTTGAGGTATCCCCACAGAAAAAAGTTAAAAGGCGTCAAGTCTGGACTACGTGGGGGCCATGGGATATCACCTCTTTTCGAAATCAGTCTGCCAGGGAACATCTGCTTCACCACCGCCATGGAGTCATTTGATGTGTGACAGGAAGCTCCATCTTATTGGAACCAAGTTCTGGAATTCACTATTCTTGAACTTTAAATTTCTGGAGCCAAAAATCCGTCCAACATCTCAACATAGCGTTCCGTATTAACCGTGACGTTTTGGCCCCGCGCATTTTCGAAGAAAAAAGAACCAATTATTCCTCTGCCAGAGATTGCTGCCCATACTGTCACTTTAGGACTGTGCAATGGTTTCTGGTGTTTGATTTTGGGATTTTCACTGTTCCAGTAACGACAATTTTGACGGTTTACGAACCCATTCATAAGGAAATGAGCCTCGTCAGAGAAAAAGATATTGTCAAAATTGGAAAATCGATTAAGCATTTCATTAGCAAATGCGAGCCTTGCTATGAAGTCAGACTCTTTCAATTCTTGTGTTAATTGCAGCTTATATGGATGCAGTTTAAGATCCAATGTTAAAATCCATTGCAAACTTCGTCGCGATAATTGTAAGACAGACGATCTCTTGCGAGCCGACATTTGTGGATTTCCTCGTACTGACTCCATAACTCTCTCAACATTGTCTTCGGTCCTAGATGTTCTTAGGCGACCGTTTGCTTGTGGTTTAAATGTTGAATCGGTCTCTTCAAAACGCTTTACTCATATTTTAATTAAATTTGCACTC
>JAHXMU010000132.1:265744-293162 GCA_019455685.1 Philornis downsi | reverse complement strand
TAAAATATTAAAATATGAAAATATAAAGATATGAAAATATGAGAATATGAAACTTGAAAATATAAAGACATGAAAACATGAAAATGTGAAAAATTTCATATGAAAATATTCCACTGTGCGCCCTACCATTGTAAAAGAAGCCAACATTTACTACATCGATGAGTTTTGTCAAATTATCTATTTGTATATTAAACATTGGCTTACATGTTGTTTACGTTACTATTTGGCGAAATACTACACAATCTGTTAATATTAAGCGGCGCCTCATTGAAGCAATTTTTTGCACAAAAAATATAATTTCCTTCCAATAATCTAAGCTTTTCGTCCTAGAAACCTGTTTCCTACTGATTTCATAGAAAATGTTATTGACGAAATTTGATCTCTGTCACTTTTTTGCTAAAATTTAACGGTACTTAGCATTTTCAGTTCAGGGTTGAAGCTTTATAAAGCAAATTTTCGTAGTAGAAGCTCCCTTCAAACCTTCAAAAAATTATTATAAAAATGGCCCTAAGTTATTTACGTGCACACAGGTGACGCTCGGGTAAACAAAGTGCTGATTTAAAGAATTCGGCTTCCAAAGAACTGACTTTAAGAAAGTAATCTAAATGGTTTTTTTACAAATTTAAATTGTTCTCAACTTTAACCACCAGGAAGCGTAAATCAGTATTATCAGATTGACCTACAACTTCGGTAATCGCATTTTTTAATCTACTAGTACATTTTAGAAGCTCTGCTAGAAAAAAATTATTTGTATACTCTTAGCCGATGTTAAACCATCGTCTTTTATTCGATTTTGTACTTCCTTTTACCAACCGAAAGAGGATACAAAAGCATGTAGAAGCAGGAAAATCAAGCAAAAGCCGAAAAATAGCGTAAAGAAATCTCAGTTGAAATTAACTGATGTTCCATAAAATGAACTGCTCGAAAATTCATTCAAAATAATTATGCCTGCTCTAGCAGTAATGAAGGTATATCTAATTATACTCGCATATTGGCAAAAATATAACACCCAGAAGGAAGCATTTAAATACGTAGTGTCTTTTGACCAAATGTGTTTCATGATTTTTTAAATTAATTAAGCGATGTCCGTCTGTCTGGCTGACCGAACACGATAACTAATTCAAATTACAAATTGACCGATATTCCGAAATGTAATTTTCTCCCTATAGCTTCTCATCCGTAACCTGCAGCAACCTACATTTTTGTCACTTGCATTATTTCATAATTCCTGATAAGATTTAACAAATACCGACCGATTAACCTTTTGAAACCTTCCATGCAAATGACTGATATAAACCATTTATTCTTAGCTTTGCATCTTTCAATCGATCGAATTGAATTTTGTCAAATTTGCCATCCAATTCTTTTCCAGTTTTCTACAATATATTAGAGAATCGGCCTATTAAGCGCGACCCTTTCTGGAATCTTTACTACAAATGACCAATTTAATCCATATATTCTTACGTCCATGGCCCTGAATCGGTTGTACCAAACCCGACCAAATTAGCTGGGTGTCATAAGTTTAGTAATTTACTTTCTAAGAACGAAATTAGCGACGTTGCCACGTCTATTTTACATACCGTACAAATTTACCGATTTGACGAAATTTGATTTTCCACTTTTAGAATAGTGGAACGTATTTCAACTTTAACGTCAAATTCATTAATTCATTTAATTAGAGAAAGTTGCTCTATTAGGAAATGAGAGAAAATTTGAGAGAACAGATATTTACATAATGGATGCGATAAAGACAAACATATTTGCAGAACAGTGTTGCTTAACATCAGCTTACTTCTAGAATGTTCTTATTTATATAACAGGTAAAAGAGAGATAACAATAAATTATATATAATCGGTGTAAAAGAAGCAAACACAACTTACTATCGTAAACGTAATTCTAGAACTCCTACTTTAAGATAAATAGAGAAAGAGATTAAATACATGATAGTTGAATATTCTGGGAGTGGTCTTAACGACCTTTTTGGAATATACACTTAGGCAAATTACATATACATACATATACTACACACTGTAATCAATAATTTCAAGCTTGTAGTTTCCTAAATTCTCGTCAATTATATTGCCTTATTGTGCTGGGTAAAATATGGAAAACTCATCGAAATGACTACACCCTCTCTGACACTTTAAATACAAATTACCTTATTCAACTTGCATATACTCATATTTGTTTCTTTCATTTAATTACACTGTATTTAGTATAAATAAGCTTGCATTAGGCTTTAGTATTGAGAATGAAAATAAATTGCACTGTCACATCCTTTAGAGTATCACACATATAAATTAGCCGATTTGCCAAAAATCGCTCCCTCTTCAATTCCTAAACGGAGGGCTTTAGAACGTTCCGTTTTTGCTTCTGTCATTTGCCTTTAATTCAGAGTATTTTTTGTTCCAAAACAAAAAGGCATTGAATGAAGATATATATGTATGTCAGTCCGATCAGATCATATTTTGATTGCATTAATTATTTCAACAATTAATCAAAATTGTAGAATCAAAATAAAAATTGTAGGACAGATGTTTTATTTTGGTAATTATATCGTAAGTAGGCCATGATTTCAAAAATCACATCACAAATGTCTAACTCATTGTGAACATATTTTGTTGATAACTTGGATAGTTTGTAAAAATGCTCTACTACTGATATGATCAATACATAGGACGACTGTTCAATGTTGCTACATTAACAAACTTTATCAATTTTGGTTCTTTTCCGCATCTATCAATTGTCAATGCACATTTTAATTAAAGAATAAATGAAAAACATGTTAGAAAAATGTAGAAAAATTTCACTTTTTCTGGAGCGAGTTTACTCATTTGCGGAGCCAGTTCTTATACTTCCCATCGACTTCTCCCAATTGAGTTAAGTGCTCTCTATAATATCACTGTGGTAGGATCAAAAAAGCCATTCTCTCACACATAGTATTAGGTGCGGAACTAAACTCACGCTGTTTTTTTATAAAACTACAACTTTATTATAAAAACATGTTTACAAATGATTCATTGAAATTATTGCCCTTCGGCAGCTGCTACTTTTTCCCATCTTTCTGGCAAAGCTGGAATTCCGTCAGCCAGACCGAGCACCATCAAACGGAACAAGGGACAATCGGATTTTCTTTGGATTACAGTAATGAAACCATTTTTCATCACCCGTCACAATACGATGAAGAAACCCTTTCTTTTTTTGTCGCTGAAGCAGTTGTTCACAGGCGAAAAAACAACGACGAACCCAAGTTCCTTGCTTTTGAATCATTACCAATGCATGCAATTGTCTTCCTTCACGCGAACGATCGTCAACATCGAAATCACCATCTTTAAAGCGACAGAACCAATCTGGACACACTGTTTCAATTAAAGCAGCATCTCTGTAAACGTTTTGAACCTCTCGATGAGCTCAATGAGTTTCAGCCTCCGTTTTCTACGATTGAAAGAAGAAAATCAATACTTCTCGCATATGACGATTATTTGCACAAAACCACACATATTCGCACAACCAAAAGAATATGACGTCAAAAGAAAATTACTATTGTATCGAGGCGGTCTGTTTACCATATTCCTAAGCTTGGCTCATGACGTTTAGGTTATGGCAGAATCGATTAGCACTTACAGCTGGCGCCATCTATCGGCAAACAGCGGGATCATAGTTGTGTAAGAAACCCCAGTACACAATATATTGACTTTGATCATTTTCCAGTGAAAATTGGTATTCTTTTTTCGGTATTTCTAACAACCTCGCTTCTGTTTTTACAGAGCTGACTTTAGTCTTTGTATTTTTTTTTTCTTTTTTCTTTTGTACTAAACCAATATTCGAACTTAGCGCGCGTACGACTATGGAACTTTATCACATATCTCAAGTATTTCGGCCTCTACATGCAAGCGAATCCACCAGACATTTGTATGACAATCAAACATATAGTGGTCGAGGAATGTTGCTACATTAAGAAAATTAATTTTTTTTTATTTCATATCATCATTCATTTCATTTTATCATCATCAAAAAAATTAAAAAAAAAAATCACCAAAATCTGTAACTCATGAGTAAGGGTCTTGCACATTAGCTCATTAGCTATGTGTAATTCGCTCCATTCATGAGCACCTTACAGTGAGTATGAGATACTCATTTGGTGAAGGAGTTACTCTTTACCCATCAAATGTGAACTCTGAACTGATATTACTGTCATGCAAGAGACAGGATAGGCAGGACAAAGATGTGTTCGATATAAAATATATCGTGTTTTTCGTGTAGAAAAACGTGAATGCGTCTTAGGCGCCTTATTGCGACATTTAGCTCTGAAGAGCAAACAAAGATCATGGAAACAAAGAAAATTTTTTTGGGTGCTGGCAGAAAACGCTACCCTGGCCATATCATTACAATCTTTTAGAAGATTTTAATACAAATGATAAAAAGGGAAGATGGTCATTAAAGCACAGTTGGAAAATTCAGATTGCATACCAAAATTTCTAATCATCGATTCGGTCTAGTTGGTATTTTGGAACAATATTTCAATTTAAAGACGTCCATAAGGCAACTTTATTATCTCCTCATCAAAATGCAATAGCAAGAGAGTTAAGGTGATAATTTGTAGTGTAATAAAAGTCCAAGTGATTTGCGACTCACCACGTTTCGACCATGATTATTTTCACTTAAGGTTGACACAAATGATCCTCTTTTTATCACCAGTTACCATCCGCTTCAGTAATGGATAGATTTGATTACGATTCAGCAACGGTTCATAGATGGAGATGTGGTCCATGAGTTTTTTTCTTTTTTTTTTGTTAATTCACCAAACGGCACTAAATATGTTTTAAGCAATTTCTAGCTCCAGGCCAATCAAAGCTGTGCTTACATACCAGTCGCTCTGCATGAGTTTTATTACTCTCTCGACATGTTCCACAATTATCGTTCCAAAACCTGGTGCACCTTTTACATCTAAATTAGCAGAAAGAAATCGATGAAATGAAAATTGCCCATGTGTGGTTATTACAGTATTAGGACCATAAACATTATTCGAATTTTTTACTGCCTGGTTTGCATTTTCACCTTTATCGCTATAAATTATGTCGAATTTTCTCTTTTCTGGTGGCCTTCTTTAATACACGATCATGCAATGCTGAGTCAAAAAGTCGCTAAACTGTCTGAGTAGGTATTTGAAGTAGAAATTTTATATTACTAATGCCATCTAGAATAATCCCATCGGTCTTGTATAACACGAGTTATACAAGGTGTCCGTCGGGAAGGTATACATTAGTCTTGACGGTTCATATTTGGCAGTCGTGAAGTAAAGACGTGGCAAATTTATTATGGAAAAATATTTGATGAACCAACGTGTTTTAATCGTTAAACCATTTTATCAAAATCAATCACCGATTGCTGTGACGATAAGAAAGTTACGTGACATTTTTGGGAGAAACAACGTGTCAACAAGACGCACTATTTATCGTGTAGCGAATGATTTCGAAGAAAGAGAGTCCGTAGCTGATAGGGTCAAGCATGGACCACAACGTACCGCAAGATCGACTGAAAACATTACTGCTGATCAAGAAAGTGTTCAAAACAATCCATTAACCTCAACCTCAATTCAACGCTCAGGAGCTTGATCTTCAAAGAACAACTTTGGCCACAATTTTGCACAAGGATTTGCATTTGTTTCCATTTAAGATTCAGTTGACACAAGAGCTTCTTCCACAAGACCATTTATGCCGACGTACATATGCCAATAGGATGTTACGGCTCGCCTACGACAATCCCAATTTTCATGAAAAAATCATAATGAGTGGCGAGGCACATTTTCATTTGAATGGATATGTGAATAAACAGAATAGTCGGTTTTGGGCAATGAAAAACCCTCAAATTATTCATCAGTCATCTTTGCATCCATTAAAAGTGACAGCCTGGTGTGCAATTTGGTCAGGAGGATTCATTGGACTTTACTTCTTTGAAACTGAAAACGGCGTAACGATAACTTTCAATGGGGAGCGATATCGTGATATGATTGAAAACTTTTTAACGTCACAACTGCATGCTTTGGGCTTGACTTGGGCTTGCTCCGGGCTTCTTTTTGTGGGGATATCTGAAAATCAAGGTTTATGAAAACAAACCAGAAACGCTGTAGCAACCCAAACAAAATATTCGTTATGAAATTAATGAAATACCGCGTGAAATGTGTAAGAATGTAATGAAAAATGTGCTCAAAAGGACTCGCATTTGTGAGACTAACAGAGGCGAATATTTATCTGATATTGTATTCCATATATAATTGCCAACATTAAATAAAACATTTATCAATATAAGATCCATTCTCTTTCATTTAATCAAAAATTGTAAACAAACAAAGTAGTATACCTTCCCGACGGACATCCTGTATATTACCAAAGCCATCTATTGCAGAAATAATGGATTTGTTCTTGTTATACTTTTTACGTTTCCCAACTCGCAATCGTATCCTCCACTCTTTTCTTCCTCGTTTTCAAAAATTTTAAATTCTATTCTTTTCATTCATTTATCACTTTCTTTCAACACACACTTTCTAACTTATTCTGTCTTTGGTCATAAAAACAAATTACATTAAAAAATTATTCCTGTAAATCCAGTACTTTTAAGATAAAATCTTAAATCCTGTAAAAGGAAAATGCAAATAATTTATTATGTTCTACGTGTAAATCTTTATCAATTTATTTATAGCAGATCCAATTGTATGTATTCATCACTTGTGTCTCTGTGTGTGTATATACGTTATATGTGTCTCTGTCTATCTATATATATAGGTATATTTATACTCTATGTCTATAAAATATTAAATTTTTAATTTATTTTCTGTTTTTCGAAGTGCCGACCGCATAGATTATATTATATTCACTTTAACAAATGAATTTTTTGGTAAATTTTGAACTTTATAATATTTGCAATGTAGCTAAATATTTAAGCTAGGGTGAAAAGACTTTGCAATCGACACTTTAAGGTAATAAATGATGAGGTTTTCATAATAGACATTATTGCTGTAGTGAATCACAGTTCCATCATAAGTAGGGTGTTCGAGAATGGGGCCGAACATATTATGTGATTACTTTCAGTGTTGAAATTCATTATTTTTGTTGCACATTTTTATAGTTGCACTTCTTATATTATATAATTTATAATATTCCACAATTGTAATATTTTTCCATTAAACAGTAAATCAAAATCGATCTGATAGCAATAAAAACGTGACATATCAATGTTATGGTGAGGATTCTATAATGATGGAGCCACCAGAAATCGCCCGAAGAAAAACCAAATTTTTGTTTTTTAAGATATTTTTCCTAACCTATGGAATGCAATATGCAAAACAGCCAATTTTTATAAGCTAGCACTACCAGTGACTCAATCACCTGTATTCGATCTTTACATAAAGCGGCGAGACAACACTAGGTTCTTATTTCTTTAGGGACCTAGGAGATCAGGACGATATAGATATTGTCCGAATTAAGAGCTTCTTGAGGCGCTCTATTGTCCATTTCAAACAATGTTCGAGGATAAATCTAGGTTAGGTTAGGCTAATGTGGCAGTCTGAATAAACAAATTCACTTATACTGTACCTATATAGTATATTGTGATACCACGGAAACTAGAGATATAGATATTACTAGTTTCCCCCGTTGAACCATCATGAGCGCCTCAAGAAGCTCTTAAGTCGGACATAGATATCGTCCTGATCTCCTAGGTCCCTAAAGAAATAAGAGCCTAGTGTTGTTCCCCGCCTGTTCACCAGGGCGGGTCAATTACAAAGAAAATGTTCTATGGATTCCTCCACCTCTTCATCCCCACAACAACTACAAAAGTCACTAATCGCAGCCTTCAATCTCACTGGATGTTTTTCAATCAGCCAGTGTACCGTCATGACGGCTACAAGTATTGAGACGTCAGGTCTTGATAGCGAAGGCAGTGTCTGTGAAGGCTTCAGATCTAAGCAAGGCCACATTTGTCTGGATTGATTACAGCCTTGGGCAGACGCTCACCTACCATTTGCTGCTAAATTTGCCCTATTTCTCAGTAGGAGCTTGCAAGTGGCTAAAGGCATGCTCACGGACTCCAGCTCGGTTGGAGTCTGCAAGGTTGTCCCTAGTCTTGCCAGTCCGTCTGCTCTGCAGTTCCCTGATATGTCTCAGTGGCCCGGCACCCACATAAGGTGAATGTTGAAATTTTGATCCATCTCGTTAAAAGATCTGCTGCATTTCAGGCTTGATGTTAAGTCTAGGAAGACAGAATTCAGGATAAATCTAATTTAGTTTACAAAATACAACGCGATGGGGACAAGTCCAACATAACAAAAAAGACACAAAAAAGTTAGGAAAATTGTTCTTTATTTTTCAACATCGTACTGGCTGATATCAGGAGCAAAGTCTGTTCAGAGAGAAGAGGAATTACATGGAATCTCTCACGCTACTTCGAGGATTTGGAATATGCATATAACATTTGTCATGGTATAAGACCAACCAGTCGAATATGTAGATAGCTTCTGCTATCTAGACAGTACAGTGACAACAAATAGCGGCACAGAAACAGACGTAAAACTCACATATATGCAGATAAACCAAGCTTAGAATATTCAACGCGTTTGTAAAGTCAACTCTGTTGTACAGAAGTGAAACCTAGCTACAAAAGCTACAGATATTCATGAACAAGTTCCTTAAAGTCATTAGCAGGATATTCTGGCCTAACAACATCAGCGATACAAATCTTTGAAATGTAACTAACGAGGAACCCATACCAACATAAATATAACACAAAAAAGTGAAATTGGATCAGACATACCATAAGAAAGAAGCCGAATAGCATCACAAGGATGGCACCAGAGTGGAATCCTCAACGCTCAAGAAGCAGCGGTCGGCAAAAGAATACTTAGAGACGCACGATACTTCAAAAACTACGACAGTGCAATCTTGCATGGGAGGGCGGGCAAACAACAGCAGCAAACCGTGTGAAATAAAGATGCTTTATGGGAGCTATATGCTCTCAAGAGGTGTAATGGGCAAAATATCTGCTCTTGATAAAACCGAAAGCCGAAAATTTTCTATATTTACATATAAGTCTGTAATTGATTTTCTACTTTTCCAATGGAACTTCTAAAATTCAATTAATCTTCTTAATTTCAAATGGAATTTTTTAAATTCAAATCGATTCCCTCCAATTTGCAATTGACCCTCCAATTATGCAATTATGTAGCCTTCGTTATATTTGCCTCAATAATCTACATTCAACACAATATCCTTGGTTATATTGTAAATAATATAGTGCCATCAATTTTAGGCATCCCTAGAAACCACAACTAACGATCCACCCTATTGCATATATAGATAAACACATTTACCACACATACGATTACTTGTCTATATATGCGTATTTAAAATTTATTTTTCCGTTTCTATTTTTGCTTCTATATCTCTGCTTTCTATCTTTATATTTCTCTGTTTAGTGTTACTTCGGATTCTTTCACTCCTGGTGAAATTTATTTCCATTCAAAAACAAAAAACCTTAAGTTTTTATCCCAGCTTCCGTTTCCGGTTGAAAAACTTTGTTAGAAAGCACAAACGCCGGAGAAGACATAGCAAAGATGTTGTTACTTATTTTACTATTCTCCTTCCTAGCCATTTGCTGCAGCTTTCGCTGGAGCTGCTGTTTGATGATGTCGCTCCTGGTGGAGGGTGGTGACGTCGCTGATGCCGAAGGATGATGGTTAGTGTTCCTGTTGAAAGCACAAATGCATAACTGACTGCAGGACATTGGCAACAACAGCAGGACATTATAATCATCATCATCATCATCATCATCATACAAAACAACTGCCACAAGAACAACAATTGCAAGAATATTATTTCGAACTGAAACTTCATGCAGAGTTTGTGCACAATAAGGAATAATGACATCATGTCAAAGTTCAAGTACATTTTTAAATAGTTTTAAATCGATAGAAATGTGAAAAACATTTCCTACACAAGTCTCTGTAGAGTTCAAAATGCACCAGAAGCACAGAGGCAGAGTGACAGCAAACTGAAATTGTTATTTTAGAATTTAATTTAATTGAATGCATTCTGTTTATTTTAAAGAATTTGTTAAACAATGTAGAAAACTACAAGAGATTACAATTTTAACATAACTTTTAAAGCCATGTTTTTAAATGGAAATATTTACTCTTGTTATGGTCGTATCAGGAAATTCAATTTTGAACATGAAAAGGATAGAGGGGGAGGTGTGAATATTCTCAACAAATGAATATTGCTAAATTGATGTGTTAAGGCATATTTTAAAAATTCAATCACAAATAGACAAAGAAAAGATGCAGACCAAAAATTCGTAGTAGGCAAGAGATTTTGGCATTATTTAAGCTATGTCTACGTCTCGACCTTCAACGTATGAATGATTGAATGGACATAACTCGCAGTAGGACGAAGTATTTCCCAGGATTATGGCTGCTCAAGCTCCATAGGAAGAAAAATATGATGAAAATATGATGATAACGAAGACGCGTTTAATGAATATCTAAAACATTAATTTAATAGCGGCCATGGCCATGATATTAAATTTATGCTGGCAATTTTTTAATGTCAAAGTCGGGAACCCTGATGTTATTGATCCTACAGTTGGGAAATGTTTCTTGTGCACTCCTCTGCAATAGTTATATGGAGCAGATATTGTGGCTTGTTTTTTGACCTCTTTCGAGCATAGATCAGTTAAAGATGTCATTCTGCATTAAGCATGAACTTGGATGTGAACAACCGGCATCTTTTGGCTATTTGTCAATAGATGGCGCCAGCTACAAGTGCTAGTCGATTCTGCCATAACCTAAACGTAATGAGCCAAGCTTAGGCATATGGTAAACATACCGCATCGACACAATAGTGATTTTCTTTTGACATCATATTCTTTTGGTTGTGTGAATATGTATGATTTTGGCCAAATAATTGCCAAATGCGGGATGTATCGATTTTCTTCTTTCATTCGAAGAAAACGGCAGCTGAAACTCATCGAGAGCTTCAAAACGTTTATGTAGATGCTGCTTTAAGTGAAACAACGTATCGTGGTAGGTTTCGGCGCTTTAAAGACGGTGATTTTGATGTTGACGACTGTTTGCGTGAAGGAAGACGTAAAACCTTTGAAGACGCTGAATTGACGGCATTGCTTGATGGTGATCTGTGTCAAACAGGTAGAGCTTGCTTCAGCATTAGGAATTACCCGCCGTGCCATTTCCAAGCGATTGCATGCATTGGGAATGATTCGAAAGCAAGGAAGGGTTCCTTATAAGTTAAAGCCAAGGAATGTTGAGCGTAATTTTTTCGCCTGCGAACAACTGCTTCAGACACAAAAAGGAAGGGTTTTCTTCATCGTATTGCAACGGATGATGAAAAGTGGATTCATTAGCAATCCAAAGAAAATAAAGTCATGGTGGCTGCCCGGTCATGCTTCTACTGCCTCGCCTCGGTCGAATATTCACGTTGCGAAAGTTATCCCCTGTATTTGGAGGGACCAGGTTGTTGTTATTTATTACAAGCTCTTAAAGCCAATGCCCATCACTGGGCATTGGTATCGCCTTCAATTACTGCGACTGAGCCAAACTCTGTGAGAAAAACGCCCACAATACGCGTAGAGGCACAAAAAGTGATTCTTCTGCATGACAATGCTCGGCCTCACGTGGCCAAGCTCGCTAAAACCTACCTGGAAACGCTGAAATGGGAAGTCTTACCCCATCTACCATATTCTCCAGATATTACGCTGTCTGATTATCACTTGTTCCATTTGATGGCACACGGTCTGGCTGACCAGCAGTTCCAATCATATGACGACATCAAGGAATGGCTAGATTTGTGGATAGCTTCAAAAGATGAACAGTTTTACGGTGACGGAATTCGAGCCTCGCCAGGAAGGTGGGAGAAAGTAGTAGCTAGCGATGGACAATATTTTCAGTGAATCATTTGTAAGCATGTTTTCATAATAAAGTTGAATTTTTGTAAAAGAAAACAGCGAGAACATAGTTTTACTCCTAATATTTGATCAACCTCTAAAGTCTAACGAAAGAAATCCAATATTTTACCAATAGATGACTTTAGTAACCTGTAACTCGCGTTATATAGAGTTTTATCGGCTTACGCTAGATGGCGTTGAAACAAATCTCAGACAGTTTTGTAATTGCTTGTCTCATTACTGTTTTAGCTCACATTAAAGATGGACACCAGCAAAAAGAAAACACTTCATATATTATAGTTTTTGTTCGGTAAGTGACAAAACGCAAGTCAAGCAACTGAAATTGTGAAAATGTCCTGATACTATAATAGTCAATCGCCCTAATCAATTTTGGTTTCGTCGTTCCGTTCCAGACAGTTTAATGTCAAAGAAGCACCATGCTTTGGTAGGCCAATTGTCGGAAATGTCGACAAAATAATGGAAATCGTCAAGCCCAACGATCACTGCTTTCATTGTCTAAAAGTTAAATATTGCACAGAAAACCGTTTGGAATGACTTGAATAACCCTGGATGTATGGATGTAGCAAATGCAAATGAAACCCATAGACCGAATTTCTATCTGCGAATCGTTGCTAAATCTGAAGCGGACAATGATTGATAACAGAAAGTGGGTCACTTACAATAACGTCAAACAAAATCGGTTATGATTGGATCACGATAAGCCTTCGCAAATTGTTACCAAGCCAGGATTGACGATCAGGAAGGTTCTGCTGTGTGTTTTATGGGGTTATTAGCTACTTCCCTACGAAGAAAACTTTTAATTCAGTCCTGTATTGTCAACATTTGAACCGTCTGAAGAAAACAAACGTCCAGAAGTGGCTAACTTTGGCCGAATTGTATTCCATCAAGTCATCCATAATGAATTACGAAAAATTGGTCGATAACTATTACGAGTGCTAGAAAGGGCTAGAAAATAGATTTTGTTTTAATTCTGAGTGCATAATTTGGTATACTTTACCAAGTTTAACAAAATTTAGAAATGAATAAATTATATGAATATACGGGTTAAATCGCACATTTGTATGAAGCACTAGAAGGGGTGGTGTTAATCGAACGATATTTTTATATAAAGCCAAGCTTTTTAATACTGACTGTGGACAAAAGCTTAATTTAATGCAGTGCATGATTGAAGATTTGCAGGGAGCAAACCGAATTTCGGAAAATCTGTTAATTTTTTGGCTGGTTACTCGTTATCCATTTAGTGGCTTCAAAACCGCTGGTCTGGAAAGGCTGTCAGTTGTTAAATAACTGTCATCTGAAGTGTTATAGCAATCGAAGAACGCGTAAAAATAGTTAAAACTTTTTACAAAAGTGGGCAATTTTCGTGCATTATGGGGCGATTATCACTGTCATAATCGCCCTACAGTGCATGGAATTGGCAGGATTATAAAGAAATTTGAAGAGACTGGAAGCATTACAGATGTGGTCAGGCCTGTGCACCATCGCAATGGGCGCACTGCCGAAAATATCGCTTCTGTTAATGAAAGTGTGTTGCGGATAATCCGAATTTGTCGATTCCACGGCGTACTCAGCAATTGGGCGACTCATTCTGGCGTATTTTGGATTTGGATTTACACCTCCATCCATATAGAGTCCAGCTCATGCAACAATTAAAGCTGGCTAACCACTCACAACGCCGTACATATGCTGATTGTCAACAGATATACTGATTTTCTTCAGCGATAAAGCTTATTTCTCACTGGATGATTATGTCAACAAGCAGAATTGTCGCATATAGGGCTCGGAGAGGGCAGAAGTGAAAAGAAAAGCCATTGCATTATGGTCTGGAGGTGTCATTAGGCCGTATTTTTTCGAAAATGACATTGAAGGAAACGTTACTATCAATTCAGAGCGCTATGGCCGTATGATAACCGACTTTTTTGTGTCTGCTGTCAAAAGTTATGAACTGGACAATATGTAGTTTCAACAAGACAGTGCCACAAGCCACACGACACAACCGATTTTGGCCTTATTGAATGAAAAGTTTCCAGAAAGCGTAATTCCACGTTTTGGCGATGTCAATTGGGTACCAAGATCATGCGATTTGATGCTGTTAGCCTTTTACGCGGATAATCCCCTAACGTTGGAGCATTTTAAAATCAACATTCATCAAGTTATCGACAAGATACTGCCCGAAATGTTCGAAAAAGTGGTCGAAAGCTCCAGCATGAGGATGCACTGCTGCAACCAATCCTAAGGAGGTCGCTTAATTTACATTGTATTTCGTACCTAATGGCAAGTTCCAAGCATTACAATGAAAAAAAATGTTCATCCAAATCATAGCTTTGTGTGGGTTTTATTTAACTTTTCTTTTGAAACCGAAAAAGGGATAACCCGAAAAATGTCGAAACAGTCCATTCATAATCTCGGCTGTGATCTGGCAAATTATTTCTCCATGCCAAAACTCAAAAAGTTGCATGAAATTTTACTACAGTTATCATGTCTACCAGCCAGCCAGCCAGCCAGACAGATGGACATCGCGCACCCTTCAGTCCTTCGGATATAGCGGACACTTGCTAATTTTGTAGTGAACATATTCATCACGAAAAACTGTAAAACTGTTAACACAGGATGTCCGTCGGGAAGGTATACTACTTTATTTGTCTATAATTTTTCATTAAATGGAAGAGAATGGATCTTATATTGATAAATGTTTTATTTAATGTCGGCAATTATGTATGGAATACAATATCAGATAAATGTCCGTCTCTGTTAGCCTCACAAATGCGAACCCTTTGGAGCACATTTTTCATTACATTCTCACACATTTCACGCGGTATTTCATTAATTTCATCACGAATATTTTGTTTGAGTTTCTCAAACCTAGCTTTTTCGATGTCCCCACAAAAAGAACTCCGGGGCAGTCAAATCAGATGACCGTGGAGGCTAATCAACGTCATCATTTCTTGAAATAACTTGTTGTGGAAAGAGGTCTCGCAGTAATTCCATTGTAATCCTGGCTGTATGCGATGTGGCACCGTCTTGTTGATACCATATGTCAATCAAGCCCAAAGCATGCAGTTGTGGCGTTAAAAAGTTTTCAATCATATCACGATATCGCTCCCCATTGACAGTTTCCGTTACGTCGTTTTCACAAAACAAAGTAGTATACCATCCCGACGGACACCCTGTATAATTATAAACCAAATTCATTATTTTGTACGAAATTATTGGTCATTGATTGCTTTGTCATGAAAAAGTTCTTTATTTTTTGTCACCTCAACAGTGTTTGAAACCACTTCAGTTTTTCCTGAATACCCTAATAGTATAGTTATAGTTTGTAGTATTATATAATCGATTTTTAGCAACTTTAAGTTTTTCAATGATGCAGCAAATGGAAGTGACTTCTAACACCAACCTCTAGATCACCTTACAACTGCTTCCACGTTTCCATACATATAGCTGCCACACATTCCATCCACATAATGGTAATGTTGCCACCAACATTTTTATTTATTTCAATGTTGTTGTCCCACAAAATCAGTTTATTTGTCGTTTGTTCGTTATGCGCCGAAAAACTTTGTCGTTGTCGCTAATTTATGGGCAAAACAATCATCAAGAAACCTGTGCCCTGTGCGAGTGAGAGAAAGAGGTCTGGAACTGAAATTCGTGTAACAAATAGGAAACGGAAACTAATGTCACTTTTACAAGTGGCTGCACTCATCCAAAGTCTCCACTCCACCACTCTAACATCAAACAAACTCAGCCCATTCTACTCCACTTCACCCCAGGGTTGACAACGTGGCAAACTATTTTTGTTGTGCCCCTTCGTGGCAGAGTTGATGGCGAAAGTTATTGTTTGGATACGAAAAGTGATTGCTATTTCATGAAATACATGGGCTCAAACCGAAGTAGGACTAGGTAGGTACTTTGTTAGGAGACTACCGAAAATTATGCCCGTTGCTAACAATTCCAACGGCAAAGCAAAGTAGAGTAGAAAAAAATTGCTGCTCTTTTTTTGTTTTTTTTTCTTTCTCTTTTTCAAAAACATTAGTGATGTTTTGTACTGTGTAACCAATTTTATGAGAACATTAATTGTGTGGCATGCAAATGTCGCCATCGCCATAGTCATCATCATTTGCATCGTTATCGTCATCATTATGGCCTTTGCTGGCACCCACTCGCAACAATGAGTACAAGTGCAACTTGCATTGCCACCCCTAGAATAGAGTAGAAGTTGGGCAAACTTGTTTTAACAATATTTTAACTCATAAAAATCACGGCTCCAACAAAAGGAAACTTTTTCTTTTCGACATCCTAACCAACTATCCTTCGCCCATCCTCCCGGGCCCTTTGCTTTGAGTGCAGCAACTGAAAGGACGTAAGTAAGTACGAGTAATGGCTTTTGTTGTTCTATATTTAAAGGTAACAACATTGGAATAGGAATGATTTTTGCCAGTTTTATCATTTGTCACTTTATGTCATTTGTGGCACCCTACAGGTCATATTTAGGTAGACTGCAGGCAAAGAAGGAAATTGTCTCTTAAATTAGTCAGTTAAATCGGATATATTGCAGTGATTAACTAACTTAAAACTAATATAAATTCTATTGGAAACGAGAAACATCTAGAGATTTTTATTACCTACCAAAAGTTATGACTTATTGTTAAAGAGATTATAGGGGAAATGTAAAGGTAATGACTTCTACTTTTTCGAAAATTAATAAAAATTAAGGAACTTAACTTAAGTAAGTGAACAGACGCGTAAAATGAGGCGTCCCGTATTGTCAATATATTTTTTTACTGGACACATTTTGTGGCATAATATTTTGTTGTACCTCCGCGTAATACCATGAACGATGGGCCGAAAAGATAACATAACCCTTTTCCATGCATAATATCCAATACATTTTTTAAAAGACAAGTTGACGTTCCTAACTCGAGCGGTTTGTGCCCTTCATGCTTTCAATGTCAGAGATTTTTCACAACGAACGGAAATGTTTCTGTGATCACAAGAAAAAACGTCTTAAGTAGAGTTTGGATAAAATTAAATTTATTCACTATTTCGAAGACAATCCCAAAACTAACCGAACTGAAGTATAAATAGTGCCACTAGTTTGAAAAAAATTATTTTGATGAAAAGTGACAACTTTATACAACATATGTTTTAAGCTTCAAAGCGCCACGTAGTTTAGTATTTTTATTTGACCCATCAAAAATAAACGATCTCAGTGAAGTCGCAAACATGGAAAAAAAAATTGATTCCATTTGAGAGGTCCCACCCAATCCAACCAATATTAATGCCGAGCTGGATTCTACTCTGGCGCAGTCTGTTCCTTCATTTACGACTGTAAAATATTGGGTAGAAGAGTTTAAACATGGCCGTACGAGCTGACATAGTGACCGACCAAATGGTATTGGGTGATCTTTGGCTGAAAGTAACTGCGTGAGGTAGCTGAAACGACAGGCAAACATGCTATACATCGTATATTGACAGAAGGTTTGAAGATGAAAAAGCTGTGCGCAAAATGAATGGGTAGGCGGGTGTTTCCTAGGATGCTTTGTACCGCTTACCCCTAAAACGCAGGCCTCTCTACCCGATCCTGTAATTAAGCAGGCAAAGGGTATGATGCTTGCGTACAAAAATAAAGTAATGTGGCCTTGTGCCAGGCGCCCTAGGAAAAGGTGGATTATGCCTTGGGATTCACCTATAATATGATATCAAACTGATCTTGGAACTCGTTTTTCGAAAACCAAGTAAAGGGGAGAGTCGTAGTTAAACAAGACACATCCTGGCAACAGGTGCGGACAAAGAGAAGCCGTCGGGAGGTATCAGAAGATTTATCTTTTCCATAAATATAGTTGTATGACCAGAGAGATCTGGTTAATGAACTATGATAGGAGCATGGTGTACTTTGCTTTGCTGTGTTGACATTCTCTTCTCGGACATTGAAAATCTATGCAGTAGATTATGGATTACCAGTTCCATGCGAGGTATGATAAAGCAAAACTGGAGTAGCTTGTCTGCGAAACCCAGACCAGAGGGTTCTTCTCTTCTGGTAGCACGGGTGACCAGAGGCCCAAGGAACATTGTTCCTTCCTGGTCAATGGTGCTGGACCCCTAGTAGGAGCACCGTACAGGCTGTGGTTGCCCGAACAAGTGTTTTCAGTGCTTTTGCGTTGCTTCAGGTCGCGTTGCTGAAGGAAGGCATTAGCTTAGAAAACACTATTCATGTCTATCCGAGGTATTCCTTGATTGACTCAACTCCTACCCAGGAGGTAGCTCACTTCATACCAAGTGACTAGAAAGGTACTTTGGCCGAGTGAGGGAGTGGGACCTGAGGAAGCTTTTCCAAGGGACTTACTTCCAATCTCTGGTAGTTTGGCTAATCCTTCGGAATTAGTTTGAGTACCCCAAAGAGGCGCTTGCTGTCGCTAGAAGAAAGAAAGGACACATAACCAAGAAAGAAAAGTAAATGATGGAAAACAGCACCTGTGTGGTGGCACACCATGGGTAAGGCTTTCACAGCGAGACTCATGTAAAACCTTAACATCAGTTGTGCGCAAAATGGATGCCGCGCTTTCTTTCAATAGAGCAAAGACAGGGTTGTGAAGATTTTTCAGTAGAGTGTATGGCGTTGTTTCATCGCAATAAAGCCAAATTTTTGCATTTATTTATAACCATGGATAAGGCATGGGTCCATCACTTCACACCTGAGACAAAGGAGCAGTCAAATTAGTGGACTGGAATGAGAGAATCGTGTCCAAAGAAGGTGAAGACGGTTACATCTGCAGACAATATCATGGCGTCTGTTTTTAAGGATGCGCGTGGGATTATTTTTGTTGATTATCTGGAGAAAGAAAAACCCATCAACGGCGAATATTATGCTAATTTATTGCAGCGCTTAGGTGATGAAATTATGGGGAAAAGGCAGCATTTGGCGAAAAATAAAGTGTTGTTTTATCAAGATAATGCTCCAGTTCACACATCCACATCCAATATTGTAATGGCCAAAATTAATAAATTAAAGTTCGAATTGCTTCATCACGCAACTTGTTCGCTAGATTTAGCTCCCTTGGACTATTTTCTATTTCCAGACTTGAAAAAATGGCTCGGCGGCAAAAGATTTGCCAAACAATGAAGTGGTCGAGTCTGCGGTTGATGACTTTTTTGAGGAATTTTACAGTTCTTACTATAAACAGGTTACAGAAACTATTAAATATCACTGAAAAATTGCAACGAACTAAATGAATTATGTTGAATAATAAAGAAAATTTTTCCCAACTTTTTTGTGTCTTCTTTGTTAGGTCGGCTCGTTTTGACATCGACATCGTACATATCCAAAGGACTTTAAGTCCGATTTTTCAAGGCATTACAAATGCATAATTTTCAAGTGGGAATGCTCGTAATAGGGATAAGTTGGACTGAAGGCATATTACATGCAACGAAGGCTGACCATTTAATGCCTTTCATCACTGCACATGACATTTTAACTCGCTTTAATTTGTATTTGTGTACATTTTTTCCTACATACATCAATATTAACGATTATTTATAAACAAATTGCCTCATCAATATATTATATTTACATATACTCGCAAATGCCTGCAGTTATGCTATTACATAAGCTGTATTAGTACAAAAATATTTGAAGGCTATATAAAAGGACGATTATACGTGTGTCTGTGTGTATTCTACCAAATGCTAATATGCCAACATATTAATCCGCCCTCCGGCATAGTACACATACAAATGTACTTTCAAACTTTTATTCCAACAGACCAAGGTACGTCTGCATGGAGTACAACCCTTGTCACAAATATTTTCACAAATTTCTCACTTTTCAAAAAGTTTTTAATTTCGTTATTGTCGTTGCGAATAATATTCAAGGGAATACCAATGTAGCAATTGTTAGAAAAAAACACTGAACATATTACAGAAAATTGGAGCATTAAAGGATTAACGTCATTTAAAAATTTAACCAAGTTTTCAGTGTGATAGGATTTCAAAACTTATAGTGGATCAGTTTCCATCAGCATGAAAATTACAGTCACATCGGCATTAGTTATTGCTAGAGAATGAACTAGACACAAGAATTCAGAGAAAATTTTGTCTATGAGATGTTGAAGTTCTCAAGTTCCCTTATCCTACTAATTTGTTTTTTCGGGATGCATCAGTAATAACTAAAACAGCGGATTTTCATTGAACTACTGTAAGGCCCATTCACCAAAAATTAGACATTGTGACAGGTCATTAGACTTTAATTCTTACGTGGGTTGAATTTTATAGGCTTTCAAAACCAAGTCGACGTGTAAAATTTTCCTTGTGGTTGAGTAACACATGCTCAATCGCTGAGAACGGCGACGAATTGACATTTCACAATCTTCATTAACACTGGTCGCTACGGCTGCAATATTTTCTTCGGTACGCACTCCACGCATGCGTGTCGATGGTTTTATGTCCAATACAGTAAATTTAGTGCGAAATTTGGAGATAACAGCACGAATTGTTGATTCAGCAGGTCGATTATGACGGCCATAAAATGGTTGTATCAAACGGTGCACATTTGTCACAGAGCACCAATTTTGTTAAAAAATTCCAACGATTTGCAATCGCTGCTCGTTTGTTAGTCTTTCCATGATAAAATGGCAGAGTATACTGTACACTTTTCACTTTGACAGATGACGTTTGGACGCCATTGCCAACCAGTGCTGCCAACCTGAAAAACTTAAATCTTAAAAAATCACCCTATATAATACAGATAATATAACATACATATATCATAGTATATTTCAGAATTTGTCCTCCAATTGCTGCCATATCCTTCCCATCCACTTCCTGGATGGCACTGATGTAAGCTATAGAAAAGATAGAAAAAAAGATAGAAAAAATTATGCAAAGATTTTAAGGAAATCACATCTTAGGAGGAAGGGATTGCCTTAGTATGTAAGACTGAGGGTTTAGTTTGCATTCACAATCCTCCTCCTCAAACTTCTCGCGATTTACATCTATCATTTCCAACGTCAAATTTAATACCGGCTAAAAATTTACTATATCACTTACTGACGCAATTTTAATTTCAATTAAAATGAGTAAAGCGATACTTCCTTTGCATTACTATTTCGCAATGTTAGCCATTTAACAAAGGCTCCTCCTTCGAAAATGACACGGCAATTTCAGTTGCCTGCTCGTAGATTATATTACTGCAAATGACGCAAGAGGTCGTTAACATCAAGGTTATGCCGTTACATAGACGTTGCCACTATCACTACCGGTGTCGGATGGCAAAAACAACCCTGGGTTGGGTTATTACTTTCACATTAACTATGCACATAACTTTTGACTTCGTAGCTTGCTGTGAATTCTATTAACTATCATATCCATGACAACGGCTTTATCAAATTATTATTAATAAATGCAATGAATTCTTACATCTTTTCCGCCATTTGACACCGTTTTATCTTTTGTTTTCTGTTATCTTCTTCGTCGCAAATGTTTTCGTTCCATAAAATCATGACATTTAAACTTAAATATGAGTTGACATCTTAAGCAGTGAGCAGTGACAATTATTTATAACGCATCCAATAACTTTCATCGTTCGTAGGGCATCCTATGCAAGTTGTCGCCTATTTGAAAATGTCCTTGTTGTGTTTTTGTTTCGATTTCTTTTTTTTTTTTTTGCACACAAACGTCTTGTTTTTCTGCAAATAGTGAAAGAGTGTTTACGACTTTTGCAACATAGTGTGGCATAGCTGATGATTGTAAAGATGTTGTTATTGGCCCTACCACCAGCACAATACCAACAACTATGGTAACAGCTACAAATAACAGCAACAACAATAACAAAACAACAGCAACAATAGTTCTAAACACTTTTTAAGTACATTTTATTGTTGTGTCGAAAATTTTCATTTTATTGCCGCAGTGGCAGAATGAAACTCTATATTCCAGCACTCAGCCATACATATTTCAAACAAATTCTAAACTTTTTGGCAGCACCCAATATCGTGCCGCGAAAACTCTCCCAAAACGGCTACGAATTGTTTTTCAAGTACTTTTCCCACTGAAGGCGCCTCCGCGCCCATTCCCTCCTTCCGGCATCCAGTCGCACCAACATTCACATTTCCTTGTCATTTCCTAAATTCAAGTTATTTCCAGTTTTGTTTTGTTGTGAACTGACGGTTGTGGCGAAGTCGCTTTAAGCGGGGTTGGCAGAGGTTCACGTGTTTCTTTAGTTTTGGTACTTTTTATACATCAACGCCATAAGATAACTAGAAATATTCATCTAAGATCCCATCGTCCTAAGAACCGACTAACGATAACCGAACAATCTGGCAACATATTTGTTTGCGCTAGGGAAACGGACACAATTCAATCGACTTAAAAGGTCATGGTATGTTTCATGTACATATTTGGCCAAAAGATACCTGTTACGTTATAAGCTTCCTTCTAGTCGTTACATTTTTTTAAGGATGTCAAAATACAAAATATGTTTATATATAGAGGACTTATTTGACACTTTCACTTTTCTGGAATCGATACATAGTCAATGATATTTCAGCCGCTGTGTGCAAAAATGGTCTAATAGAAAACAAACCTAAAGTTACAAGGACTAAATCCACTTTTGCAAAAATTGACTATTTCAAGTATGTTTCACTGCCGTTACTCTTTAATTAAAATTAATTTAATTAAAAAATTTTTCCCAACATGGGAAAAAACCAACTTATGCAACTTTTGTGGAAAAAATTTCAATATTTTTTTAAAATATATTTTTTCGAAAATAATAACAGAAAAATATAATTTACAATATGACAGTCTACTTTAATTATTAGAATTTTTCACTCTGTATGTTTTTCGTCCTAAAATACGGAATTATAACTTTAAATGGAATTTACAGATACCCGTAATACTGGGTGGCGCAATAGAACGTGCATATTTAAAAAGTAGATTAAAAAATAAATACAAAAGGTATGGTTAAAATAAATCTAAGGTATTGTAGAGTAATAAATGGAGTTTATTTTTTAAAAATAACATCATCTAAATGGTGACCCTCTGTACGACGGCGCTTCTCTAACCGCAAACGAAAATTATTGAAAACTTTCTTCAGTAATACTGGTGTAATGGCTGCCATTTCACCACGGATATTCTCCTTGAACTGAACAATGTTTCTTGGATTATTACTGTAGAGTTTGTGTTTGAGGTATCCGCACAAAAAAAAGTCAAGAGGCGTCAAGTCTGGACTACGTGGGGGTCATGGGATATCACCTCCTTTCGAAATCAGTCTGCCAGGGAACATCTGCTTCACCACCGCCGTGGAGTCATTTGATGTGTGACAGGTAGCTCCATCTTGTTGGAACCAAGTTCTGAAATTCACTATTCTTGAACTTTCAATTTCTGGCGCTCCGTAGCGCTCCGTATTAACCGTGACGTTTTGGCCCCGCGCGTTTTCGAAGAAAAAAGGATCAATTATTCCTCTGCCAGAGATTGCCGCCCATACTGTCACTTTAGGACTATGCAATGGTTTCTGGTGTTTGATTTTGGGATTTTCACTGTTCCAGTAACGATAATTTTGACGGTTTACGAACCCATTCATAAGGAAATGAGCCTCGTCAGAGAAAAGGATATTGTCAAAATTAGAAAATCGATTAAGCATTTCATTAGCAAATGCGAGCCTCGCTATGAAGTCAGACTCTTTCAATTCTTGTGTTAATTGCAGCTTATATGGATGCAGTTTAAGATCCAATGTTAAAATTCGTTGCAAACTTCTTCGCGATAATTATAAGACAGACGATCTCTTGCGAGTCGACATTTGTGGATTTCCTCATACTAACTCTATAACTCTCTCAACATTGTCTTCGGTCCTAGATGTTCTTGGGCGACCATTTGCTTGTAGTTTAAATGTTGAACGGGTCTCTTGAAACGCAACGCTTCCCGTCGAAGTGATTCATAGCGACTAAAACTCCATGAGCCCGCCAACCCAACGATGTAGGTGCCCCCCCCCGCCCGCGCAAAAAAAGATGATGCAATATGCACGTTCTATTGCGCCACCCTGTATAGGTATATATATGTATAACGAAAAATTTAATAACAGATTAAACAGAAAGATTAACAGAAAGCGAGAAGACGATCGCAAAAGCACAGATCTCCCTAGCTCAAACCTGGTCTCAACCAGTGCAAGTCAAAACTAAGGTCAACTCTGGATAAAAAAGCAAAGAAATCTCCGAAGACCGCCACTTATCTCGTCTAGGAGCCACACAAAAAACTGACTATAGCCTGTACAAGGCCAAAAGGCAACTACAGCGTCGTGTTATAGGAGGAGTATCCAATACGGATGAAAGATGGAGGATGGGCAAGGAGTAGTGATGAAAAAGTAAAAGAATTTGCTTATCATCTGGAAGAAGTATTTACTCCTAACTATACATTCTCTCGTGTGAATCCAACGATTATTAGCCCAATGGTCACAAATCCCATGAAAATAAGTCTATCTCTCTTAAAGAAAAATGTTCTCTCGTTGAAAATGAGTAAATCTTCTGGACACGATAAAATAACAGCGAAAATGATTTCAGAACTCCCCCACAATAACCTCAAATTAGTTTATATTATAAATATTATAATATAATATATATATTATAAATATTTAATGCTATACTTCGAATTGGATACTTTCCTCGGTTATGAAAGCTATCTGAAATAATAATGATCCCAAAACCTGGAAAGGAACTGTCACAAATTACATCCTATCGACCCATAAGTTTACTCTCTATTTTATCTAAACTGTTTGAAAAAATCTTTCTCCAAATTTTGTACCCCCATACTGAAGCAAACCATGTAATACCCATGCAGCAGTTTGAGTTTTGTAAGGGTCATAGAACGATAGAACAAGTAAACCGTATAGTAACCCAGATCAGAAAAACATTCGAAGATCGGAAATATTGCTCAGCATGTTAAATTCATTAGTGTCAATCCAAATTTGAAGCACTTCTGGGTCCAAAGAAGTGATTATTATGCTCTTTTTTACACCTTCAACCCTATGATTGAAGGTATATAACATTTGATATTACAAAAAAAACCTAACACCATGAGGGAAGTGTCTGAAGTACCGAGTATTTTCTGACCAAATGTGTTCTAAAAGTTCTGAAGCTTTTTAAGTCCATAGAGCGATGTCCGCCTGTCTGGCTGGTAGACACAATAACTGCTGAAAAGTGTTTATGATAACTGGTAACTTCCATACAAATGATCAATTTCTCGGATTTTAAATTTTTCTCTTTAACAAATAATTCGTATATAGTAGCGACCTAAATTATAGTCGTTATAGCTTGGTTTTCAGAGGTCTTTGATGAAATGTTTTCTCAACAGTTGGCAACGATTTATTCATCATCATAGCAATACAAGCTCTCATAAGTCAGGAAGTGCCTATTTAAAAACAAAAAAGTCAAATTGACTGGTCATCCTGATTGGGAAGAATTACGTGTTAATGGTGAGCGTGAGGTCAATACATTCAAAGCGCATTTATTGGAGGAATTCCGATTGGAGTGGAAAGAGTGCTTCGAAAACTGGTTAAAGCTGATGCAAAAAGAAATTAGTTTTCATAAGAAATATTTTGAAAAACAATAACAATAAATTTTAATCATAACTTGCGGACCCGGCGAATTTCTACTCGCTACAATTTAACGCCTTCAGATAAACTCCTGAGCAATAATAAAACACAGATAGTTCTAACTTCAATGCGATTTATTTAAATGGAATCGAAATCAGTAGAGAGCGATATGATGAACAATGTTTTTTGATTTGTTTTCCGGCGCAAAAACAAACAACGAAGACGGTTTCCCAACACGCGAACAGGCAACGTACAGCTGACGGCGCGAAAGACAGGGAAATTCGAAATTAATCCCCCAGACTTCCAACGACTGGCCTTGCGATTTATTTATTGTCTTCGTAAAAGCCAATCGAATGGGGAACTGAATCCGCTTAAATTGGAATGGAAGATCAGTTGGAATTATCGGAAATCGTAGGATAAGAACTTCCTCTCCTTTGAACTTGCCATTTATGATCGTCACTTGAATCACATTGAGGCGGTGATCGTGCAGCTCGAACTTGTGCAATATGCGCTCAGCCATCTACGCGGTTGTGGCATTTAACGCAGCACAGCTCCATCTGTTATTTGTCTCGTTAACTTCTCCACCTAAAATTCACGCAAAACATATTTTATCATAATAATTTTATAATTTTCCGAAAATTTCCAAGCTTCACAACGAATTTTCCACCTTTACATCGTCTAAAATCATCAAATCATGCGATAAAATGCAAAATTTCGTCGAAACGAATTTAAATTTTTCACGTTTTTCAGGAATTTTGCGATTTTTCCACTAAGAGTTTTCTATTTTGCCATTCGAAAAGCTATTCCGGAACAATTGCACACAAAATTCCACACACAAAATCAATTTTCGATTTTTCCAATTTTCCAACTTTCCAACGGAGGGTTTTCCTAAAATTTTCTTTCGTAAAAACCTTCTTCAGACAATTACGAACAGCTGAATAAAAATTTGAGTTAAATCGGCCCAGCCGTTTCCAATTGATGAATTGTTATAAATTTTTCACACCATTTTTATATATATAGATTATTCGTTTATTCATTATTAGGCCATCAATATAAGTAACGACCCTTGTCGAAGTTTTTTCTTAAGAAGTACGACATGATAATGCAGAAATCTACAATTAACAATACTGATGTCATATTTAACAATAATTACGGATTACATGTTAATGATAGTATTATTTACATTAGTCAAAAACTGTAAGGTGTTACTGCAGCCTTTTCAAACATTGAAAAGGAATTTCAGAAAAGAGATTTGGAATGTGAAGAAGACAAAGACCCGTCTGGAGCAATGGACTCGATCGAAATTCAAAAATGTGCTGCCAATACTCCATTGGAAAAGAAATATCGTTATGCTTCAATAATTTGGTTAGATAAATGAATATGGAGCCCTAAAGACGGAAGAGTTTACAACAAAACAGTTCACATAGCCATACAAATAAATAAGCAAAATATTTGCTATTTTTAACTGCATCTTTTTTGATATAAAGAATACTTCCGTAACATAAAATGTTATTTGAATTAAGTCCCATTGATGTCCCTTTTTCGTGGCAAATCGTTTTATCATCTCTCGTACATAATTTCTACTAATATTACCATTGCCATTGTTTTTGTTCTCGTTTTATTGTAAATGCAATTTACATTATGTTGCACATTCAGCCACATCCGTTGCATTTCCTAGCGTTTTCGCGACTGCTTTTAACGCTCTTCCTTTAGAGAGCGCTTTCATTCGATTTCAGCTCAGCAATGCATAATTGCTTTGACAATGGATTTTGAGCGTTTTATAATGAAAAGGAATTTCTACAAAATGTTAGCACAATTCATACACACACACACACACAAACACACAAGTTCACACTCTCATTCTAACT